>ML809207.1:27635-51698 GCA_009831015.1 Picea engelmannii
GAAACCCAGATGCGAGACCTCTTGTCATCGCACATCGCAAAATCCCGACTTGCGAAACCCCAAAACGAGCTTAGCGTATATATGTGAACTTCAGAGTTTCGGCTCCCGGGAAACCCATATGTGAGACCTCTTGTCATCGCACATTGCGAAATCTCGACTTACGAAACCCCGAAGTGAGTTTAGAGGATATATGGTTTGGAGTCTCGGCTCCCAGGAAACCTAAGTGCGAGACCTTCTGTCTGCGCATATCCCGAAATCCCAACTTGCGAGACCCCAAAATGATAATAGAGAAGATGAGATATGGTGTTTCGGCACCCAGGATATCTAAGGGCAAGTCTCTTGTACTCGACAGTCCCGAAATCCCGACGTGCGAAACCCCGAAATGACATAGTGTGTCTAGAGTTTGGATGTTTCGGTGTTTCGGCACCCGGGAAACCCAAGGGTCAGTGCCCTTGTACTTGCCAGTCCCAAAATCTCGACTTGTGAAACCCCGAAATGACATAGTGTGTCTAGAGTTTGGATGTTTCGGTGTTTCGACACTCGGGAAACCCAAGGGTCAGTTCCCTTGTACTCGCCGGTCGCGAAACCTCGACTTGCGAGACCCCGAAATAATAATAGCACGGATAAGTCTTGATGTCTCAGTATTTCAACACCCAGGGTATCTAGAAGCAAGTCCCTGGTACACACCAGTCCCGAATTCCCGACTTGTAAAATCCCGATACGGCTTAGCGCATGTAGATTTGGTTTTCGGTGTTTCGGCACCCGAAAAACCGAAGGGTATGAACCCCTCGTCCTCTTCTACCGTGAAAACCCGATATGCGAAACTCCGAAAGGTGGGATGTCGGGTTTTAATCTGAGGCATTGTTAGATGTGACAAATTGTTGGTCCCTTTCGAATTTCGGCACTTCGAGAGACAAGAGAGCAGGGTAACACATGCATCGCGATTTCCGAAATCGTGAAAGCCGGAAACACCCCTCTGGTAAGGCCCGTGGTCATAGCCAACGATCACATGGGTAAGGATAGGGGATGGTAGGGTCTGCATCAGGCCCCATAGGAATTTGGGGATTCTATTCCTTGGTGAAAAGAAGGGAAAAGCCGAAAAATGTTAGTTCCCGTAGTGGGTGTGTGACAGGTGTCCAAAGGCCATTTGGGACCACACAAAGCTCAAGTACAACCTCCCAAACTTGGGTAACACAATGCCCTATCTTCTCCTTCTTTCTACACCTTGTAAGCAAACCCAAGGGAGTCCCAAGGGCTTGCCTTCTCCATTGTATTTAAATTTATGCAATTTTATTTTATTGTTTGCCTACATCTTGGTGAGTGTTTGGCTAAGCCAACCCCCAAAATCATAAGGCTAGGAAGTAGCTTTAATTTTCTGCAATTTACTCCTTATTTGTTTGCTCCAATTGTCATTAGGACAAGGTTGAGAGGCTAGGCTTTACTTTCAAGTTTTAGTTTTTAATTTCTTGCACCCACTTGTGCACTTGCTTGAGGTTGTTTAGCTTAGTTTCCTTTCAAACATTTTTACTTTATTTTTTGTTTGCCTACACCTTGGAGTGTACTTGGCTAAGCCAACCCCTGAAATTGCAAGGCTAGATTAGTACATGGTTGTTGCTTTCTTTCACATGCTTAATGGTCTAAAGTAAATCTAAATCTAAGAATTAATAACCTTGTGCTAGTTTAGGCCCATGGAGGCATAATTTTTTAATTCTTTCATCTAGTCTACTTTCATTGCAAGCTATCTTTACCTTGAGTACTTTGTTATTTCAAGTCATTTACATTCAAGTACTTTCATTTCTTGCAAGTCATTTACTCTTCAAGTACTTTGTTTTATGGTTTAATCTTTACAAGTACTTTTACTTTTATGTCTTTCAATCTTGTATAATCTTGTGGTTTAGTTCAAGCAACTAATTTTCTTGCAATTTACTTCTAGTACTTTACATTTCAAGTTCATCTTTCAAGTACTTTATTTATCTTGCAAGCACACTCTACACAAACACTACATTTGCAATCATCTTAACTTAATCGAATCTAACTTAGACTAACTCAATTTACCTTAGTCTAGGGCCTAAAATCAATCTAGTTTAATAGGTCACCATTTATTGTCCCAACTTTTCCAACAAAAAGGGGATTTAAGGAAGAAGCGGGGGGTGCTAGATCGGGGACGATCTCACGACACTTGGCATCCTCTCTGTGGAGTACTTCTATTCCTAGATTGACCTGTGGAGCTAGGGTGTGGCCTTGTTTGCCTCACTTATTGAGCACCCAATAATTCTTTTGGTACAAGCGGGGAGAGTTCTTGGGTTGTCACTTAGTCTAGGATTCACTTTTAACTTAACAAACTAACTAATCCTAAAATCAATCCACTTAACCTTGGGCAACTTACTTGGGTACATCTTTTATGGTTTATGCTTAAGTTCACATTGCAAGCACTTTAATTTTAAATCTTTTATGCAGGTTACTTTAAGCATTTGTGGATTGGACTAAGTGGTTTAGAAGTTGTGCTTTAGCCCTTGGAGGCCTCTTTTTCATGCTTTAATATTGAGTTTAAGTTTAATCTTTATGTGATTGGTCTCCTTCCTTGAAGTTGTGCATCCCTTGGAGGCTTCTTCATTGTTTGGAGCTTATGATTGTATATGCCATTGAAAACTTCCCCTTGAGTTGTGCATCCCTTGAAGGTACTCTTGTTTGGGCTAGTTGGCTTTATATGTTGTGGTGGTGTCTTCTTTTGAGCATTATCTTCCTTACCTGCACATTCAAGTCTCTTTACAAAGTTAGTTGCTTGGTGAGTTGCTTTGCTTGAATAATTTGTATATATTGTATCTTCATTGTTGTATCACTTAGTTCCATTGTAACTTTGTAGATAGTTATTTCTTTCATCTATTTGTATCTAGCTTTCTTTTGTAACTTTTGTAATCTTTGTAAAACGAAACTCTCTCAAACTTAGTTGACCCCTTTCCCAATCTTAGGCACTAGTCTTAGTTGCCATATGGGAAGGACTTCTTTTGCATCTCTAATCTTGCACTTTGCATTGTTGGTTTTGCATATAGGCTAGATCCCCAAACTTTAATCAACTAAAATCAACTCCTAGAATTAACTCTTAACTTCACATAGTAACTAGGGTCTACCCCCCTTGGCTTCCCTAGGAGTAAGCCTAAACGCAAGAGGTTCAAGTCGAGGTGACAATGAGCTTTGAACCAAGGCATTGTGCCTCCAAGGACACACTAAGTGGGTTGGACCTAGCCCACGTTTGCAAGTGTGTATAAGGACGGCAATAGGTACCATAGTCAATATAGCTAGTTATGGATGGGGGGCATCGAATACATGTGGTGAGCTACAACAATAGTTAAAGATCTTGTGGGAACAAACCCTGACTTGCCGAGTGGAATCTTGAGGCCAGACGCTGAATGTTGTTAGGACAGACAACAAGACCATCCTGCAGCTGCAGAAAATTCTCGTAATAGAAGGGCATAGGGCATCCAAGCTCTTAGTCTTTCGTGTGTCGGCTACAATCCACCAAAATATCATTGCATTATCTTGCCAATCTTTAATCGTCTCTTCCACATTGCACAACTCTACCAATAGCAGAGCCTCTCTTTCAACCTGAAACTGTGGTCTTGACCTGCCATCATTTCTTCCATAAGTCTTTTTGCCGAAGTATGATCTGTTTGATTTATGAATAAAACAATGCCCTTCAGGGGATTTATGCATGACTGCATATGCGAGTGTTGCATCACAATATACTGAATTCCGATTTACCCAAGCAGGAGAAGAAGAATCAAACCCTTTACGGCTAAATCTCACGGCTACACCTTCATTTCTTTGATGTCGCAATAATGATGTAATACTCCTTTGTTTAGAGTACAACAAGCCATTACTTTTGGTGGCATGCCATTTTCAGCTGCAGAGTTCTTCAACAATAATAGAAATCAAATAGAAAACATCAAAGAAAACCCGTTCACTTCACTTGATGATTCCCTTCGAATCTCAGTTCACTTCTACTGGCATGATCTTAGGAGGCAGTGGCTTCACTTTTTCATGCAAATGCCTTACATCTGATTTGTTCCATGCATGACTGTTTTACACACATGTATATAAATTGTTCCTCTTATTGAGATATAGTGCCATGTAATAAAGGAACTTTTAGGAGGAACGGCTTTAACTCGGGTTCTGTTGATTCATAGGGTGTTAAAGTATTAACTTTGCATTGATTTGAAGAATTGAAATTGGATATTCATCATCTGATCATATTAGAGCTTTCTATTACTTTGCTATTTAATTTCTGATTGCATCTTCGCTATAATATTATATTGTGGCATGCCACCTGTCAAATTCCAGGCCCAAAATCCACATTCCTGTGAAAGTGGTGATGCCAATTGCATACATGGTTGAATGGATCTATAAAAAGCTGGCTCCATATGGGATGCCAGTTCCTCAGTTGACACCTTCAAGGATTAGGCTTCTTAGTTGTACCCGAACTTTCAATTGTTCAAGAGCGCAGAAGCTTCTGGGTTACACACCTTTGGTACCTCTCGAGGTTGGCATTATACACTCACCAATAAACTGAAGTATATTTACTTTTACTCGCTGATCCATGACTATAGCTTTTAAACTTGGTGACATTCTGAAAACTGAAAATTATCTTTGAAATCTGCAGGAAGGGATTAATTTGACAATAGAATCCTATTCACTCTTGAGAGCTGAAATGCCTATGATAAAGAGCCGGAACTTTGATCAGCCATCCAAGGCTTACAAAATGATTGGAAATGAAAGAGGTCTGTAATTCCCTGATCAAAATTATTGCCATGATGAAGAGTTTACTAATATCAGTATTTGTTTTAATTTCACTTTGTTATTTGTGCAGTTGCAAATATACTCCTATGGAGGGACGAGAAGCAGACGTTCACAATAACGCTGGCTCTAATTGCCTTTTTTTATTGCTATTTTACCTCTGGATATACTTTTATGTCTGTCCTGGCCAAGTTGATCTTGCTGTTCGTTTTGATATTGTTCATCCACAGGATTCTACCTTCTTCAATGTTAGCACTTCACAAAACCTTTTCTTGAGCAATTTTTAAAGTTAACACTTGGTAACTACAATCATAAATCACTTAGAACATTTTGTTCATAAACCAAGATTTCACTCTGCAGGTTTGGTTATACTATCAGAAGGATTCCTCCTCATTATTTTGAAGTATCTGAAGAAAGAGTGCATTTTGTAACTCAAACTGTGTCATCTGCCTGGAATTCTGGAGTAACTATTTTAAAAACTCTATCCCACGGAAAGGACTGGACCTTGTTTCTGAAGGTAATTTGCAATAACAGTGATGATGCTGATGACATTTTCCACTGTAACACATAATTCCATAGAGATTTAATAAAATTCATGTAGAAGTGTGCATAGCGTCTGCTGCCAGAGATTTCTGGTTTTTATTGATTTGGCTTAATAATTATCTTAGAAATTTTCTTCCGTGGAGCAAACACTGATTATATGGTTTATTTCAATTCTCATTGAAGAAAATAATTCTTTCTTCTCTGTTATTTCATCTCTTGCTGGTTTTATTCTGTGTATGAAAGTTTGCACGAACACTGATTTTGGTGCCATGGCTTTTGTGATTAGACAATGGTTTTGCTCCTTTTTTTCAAGTTTCTTGGATCAATTCCCTTGCCAACCTTATTTGTTGCAGGTGAGAGACCTGGAACACCCAATCTTTTTGTTGTTGAAAGAATTTAAACTTTTTGTTCTAAGTTATGTGGCGTTTGTGATGCAGGATTGATTTTCATCTTCAGTGCCTTTTATATATATGAGCAGAAGGAAGAAGAAGTTGATGATCTTGTTAAGGCTTTTGTTGTTGTCCTTTCTCAACTGAAGGAGGCATTGTTGAGCAAACTCCCAGGCACAGAGTACCTTCATAAAAAGTAATTTTTTAACAAAGAAAGGTCCTTGGTTGGTTGTGCAAATGATTGGGCCGCCATATGTTGTTCTCTGATATATGTTCATATTCCATTGATTTCTGATATTGAGTGTCACAACCTTTACCATTCTTACCAAATACTGTGGAGTTAGATGTGACCTATGAATCTGGAATACTGTCTTTCTCAATCCACCAAAAAATGAGAGCACAGGAATACATGCTCGATTTGGGTGCATCTTGAGAAGTTTATTTTAGGAATTTGATATAAGATCCTTGTAGAATGAACAAGGTTGATTTGTTTGCTTAGGTAAATTTTGAGATTTGAAGTAGTAGTTGATGGGGGAAATTCTTTTCAGTTTTCAGATGCTAAGGCAGTTTCAAATGCACCTAATGAGACTGGAGTTCTGGTTTTCTCGAAGATGTAAGCCTTTTGTTGCTGTCCATCTTTTTGTTAAAGGAGAAAAATCATATAAAACTTGCAAGTAGATAATCATGCATTTGCAAAGAGATGTTTGTGATTGTATGATAACAGTGAGATTCGTTTCCTGAAGAGATGCTTATGAGACAATATACCTTATGCAAAATCTTTAGGGCGAATGGCATGTTAGCATGGCTTTACATGCTTTTAAAGATGTTTTAATTCCTTTTGAAGGAATTCATTTGGAGCAATGTTACAAAGGGAGGTTGTGTAGAGAATTCTTGAAGGGATTTGCATCTCAAAGGTTTTGAGATGTAGTCAAAGGAAGCTTTTATGTAAAAAAGGGATTTGAGATGGGCCATAGGACATGACACTTGCAAATAAGTCAGAATTTGCTTCTTTGTGATGCTTTCTTAATTGTAAGCTTACTAAACATCAAAGTGCTACATCCCTTGTTGAGGATTTCAGTCCATGTTAATATGACTATCTATATTTTCTTTACTATGTAATTATGCATATCTCACGATATATCAAATAAAACAATTATTCATTATTTTGTTTTAACAAGAATAGGTAGGGCCGATAGGTACATGCAATTTCTAACAAGAGAGTTGGGTCCCCAATTAGAAGACAAAATGTGAGGAATATTACTAATAAGAGAAAGGGTTTCTATGAGGAATGTTACTAATGTGTGTATGCATCTATTTGAGAGAGATTCTATGAGGAATGCTACTAATAAAGGTTTTTGTTCTTGATTAGAAGAAAATATGTGAGGGGTATGGTAGATTTGCCACTCACATATATTTTCGAGGAAGTATTATGAATACAAAAACTACATTATTAAGATAATTATTATTAAGATAATTATGAGAAGAATAACATATTTGGGGAACATAACATACTCCCCCCTTCTAAGAGCTTTAACCTCAAAGCTTGTAATTCTAGATGCTATTGCTTGCTAGAGGATGGGTAACCATAGATAATATAGTCACCGGGAAGTGCAAAGGTATTCAAATACCCTGCTATGATGATCCAAATTAGATTGGAGTTTGCTTCTAATGTGACCTTGTTCCTCATGTCCTTCTATATGAATACTTAGGCGATCATCCTACTTGTGCCCTTATTTAATAATTTCTTCATCTTGTGAGAATTGACTATTTGAGTAGGAAATCGAAAATATATTGGATTTCACTTTTGATGTGGCCTTATTCTTCTTGTTCATTTATATGGAATACTTGGGTGATTTTCCTATTTGTGTCGTTATTTAGTAATTTCCACATCTTGTGAGAATTATTAGTTGAGTTGGGGGAAGAGTAAATCCAGTGCACTGATATTCCCTCCCATCCATTGTGAAATTGAGCAAAAGTTAGATAAAGCTCATGGAAATGTTGCCCAATGTTTTGATCCATTGGACTTCTAAGACTATATCTACTCATTTAAGTGGAATAATATACATGGGAGTTGATAGGTTGTAGTTGTAACGTCCCCGACCATCACTTCCACGGGCCAGGCCAACGCTACTACGCGGAAAACACTTATGTAACATATTATGCATTCTAATGAATTTAAAACGCTTAATTACAGTTAAGCACAGAATTACTGCTAGCATTTCAAAATTAATGGAAATAACAATAATTCATGATTATAGCAGAATACATGATAACATTGCAAGAATAACAGGGATGCAATTTAATTAATTACAGAATTATAAAACATAGGGACACTTATCTTTGAATCTGTCACACGCCACCAACTATGTGCAGACCTTCCACGAACCTCTCAGCCTTAGACTGCATTGCTCATCACTCTCAGCAGTAGGTCACCCCCGAGTTGGGACTAAGCTCCATCAAGCAAGGAATCCTAGGCTAGGCACGGTTTACAAGAAGACACACAGTAAAAGAGGGAGGATTCTCTCACAGGAGCCACTTATGCCCATTGTTCACAAACTCTCCTTCCCCACATGCATGTCCCACCCCAGGAGTATACACCTTCACTGTCACTTAGACAGTCCTTCGGCTGCTAACCTCCCTTGCCTTGGGCTTCAACAACAGACCAGACCGGAAATCTCCGAGCTTTGTGGCAACTACAGAGCTCCTTCCAGGAGCTCTCTCCTTCCTCTGTGCACTCTCTCACTTGGAGAGAGTCACTCATAGGACTAACAACCTGCGTCTTCAACCACGACCTGACAGCTCAGTTCTTCAACCCATTCCGACTCAATTCTCGCACAGTGAGGATAACAACAACACAATTCCACTCAGGAGAACAAAAAGCGGCAACCCATAGACAGTTCGGGTATGGATTCGGCTCTACAAAGGCAGATAGACTGGGTTCACAAACTCACAGGTCGACCTTTCCCTCCAAACCAATTCCCTCAACCGTGTATAGGTATGCCAAGGACAGACGTAGACCAAAAACGAAATCAGACGGAGGATGTTTCATCTTTTAGGAAGACACCTCGGTTCTCTGGTTTTCAGAGTTGCGTGAGGGTATCCCAGATCAGACGCCAAGGATCACACGGCTCTTCTCGACAGAGTAAGACAGAATGAGGAGCCAACCCCTTCCGAGGTTTGGTTGTTCCAATTTTATTTGCATGAGCCCAGGTCGACACATGTCTCCCTGGAGCTGCATGCTCTCCAGATGCATATGTTCCTTTCCCAACACTTGGGACCACACTCGACCAATGCTCACTTTAATCTTTTTGTAAAATAATAATTATTATTATCCCCTTTGGAGGTAAGCCCCCTAGCTTAGCCCCCCGCACTATGCCCAACACTTAGCCTCCTCTCCTTGCCTAGCCTTATGGAGACTTAGTCCCCCATCACTCTTTCTTCGTGGTCGGTCTACACACAATGATGTTTATATTTTATTAACAAAGTGCATAGTTACATTTACAACAACAGGCTCCTGGCCTTTGATACTTATGCTCTCTGGCCTAATACATACATAAGCCTCTCATCTTATCAAAACTCAACTCACCACTTCGTGGTCGGTCTACACACAATGATGTTTATATTTTATTAACAAAGTGCATAGTTACATTTACAACAACAGGCTCCTGGCCTTTGATACTTATGCTCTCTGGCCTAATACATACATAAGCCTCTCAGCTTATCAAAACTCAACTCACCAGCCTAATAAACTTGAATTATAGTTCATAAACAAGCTTTAAAATTCGTAAACATGATTTACAACAGGGCTCGGCCTTGGGGACATTACAATCCCCTCCCCTTATTTTTGCACTGTCCTTAGTGCAACTTTCACACAGTATCTGCAAGATTTCCAAAATATTCAAAAAGATGCGGGTATTCTGCCCGCATAGTATCTTCATGCTCCCATGTCGCGTCCTCAGGACCGTACCAGGTCCATTGGACCTTTACAAGCCCTATAGCTCGATTCCAGAGCTGTTTTCTTTTCCTGTCTAATATGTGCACATGATGCACTTGCAGGACACCTTCTTGCTCCACCTGAATCACATTCCAATTGATAACATGATTAGCATCAGGTATATAGTTCTTAAGCAATGAAACATGAAACACATTATGTACAGTCATGGATGTAGGTAATGCAAGCATATATGCAACTGGTCCAATCCTTTCTAGGATTTCAAATGGCCCACAAAATTTGGCTGCCAACTTGGCACAACTTCCCAGCTTCAGGGAACTCCTGTTAGCTTTCACTTTCAGAAAAACATGATCACCCACTTTGAACTCTCTGTGGTTTCTGTTCTTATCAACATAAATTTTCTGCCTGTCTTGGGTAGCTTTCAAATTCTGCTTAATTTTTACCATTTAGTCCTCCATCTCCTTGAGCAACTCTGGCCCAACTACTGTCCTATCAGCTGGATTATCCCACCTCACTGGAGTATTGCACTTTCTTTCATAAAGTGCTTCAAATGGGCTCATCTTAAACGATGCTTGATACCCATTGTTGTAAGTGAATTCTACCAAATGTAGGTAGTCTTCCCATTTTGATGGTTTGTCCATCACATACATTCGCAGTATGTCTTATATCACTCCGTTCACTCTCTTTGTCTTTCCATTAGACTCCAGATGATACGTTGTACTAAAGTTCAGATTCGTTATGAATCCTTTGAACAATCCTTTCCAGAAATTCGAGGTGAATTTTGGATCTCTGTCGGAAACGATTGTTTTAGGAATTCTGTGCAATCGTGCCACTTCCTTCATGAAAATATCAACAACATTTGTTGCCTTGTGAGTAGTTTTCAGTGGAATAAACTGGGCAGCTTTTGTAAGCTTTTCCACCACCACCATGATCGAATCATGCAGCTTGCATGTTCTGGGCAATCCCGTAATAAAATCCATTATCACCACTTCCCACTTCCATTTAGGAATGGGCAAAGGTTGCAGCAACCCTACTGGGTGCCTATGCTCAGCTTTAACTTTATGGCACTCCATACATCTAGCGATGTATTTAACGATCTCTCCCTTCATACCTGGCCAAAAGTAATGGCTCTTGACTGTTGCCACGGTTTTCTGATATCCAGGGTGCCCTGCATAAGGCACTTTATGCATCTCCTGCAGAATTATCTGTTTCAAGTTCTGGATGTTGGGTACAAAATTTTTGTTCTTGTGCAGCAGTATTCCATCTATTCCCAATTTATAAATATCCACCTTTTATGGCATCTTACCCTGTTGTAGCTTTGCTACTGATTCTCTGTACTGCATATCTGCATTTACAGCGTCCATAATTCTTCTTTTAATATCAGTCTAATACATGCTAATGGATGTAGCATGTAGTTCATGCACCCTCTTGTCGAGTGCATCAGCCACTTTATTCTCTTTCCCTTTGATATGCTTGATATCAAAGTCGTATTCACACAGAAATTCTAGCCACCTACTTTGTCAAGCGTTTAAGGTTGGTTGATCAAACAAATATTTCATACCATTATGGTCTATTTTGAGCTTGAATCTCCTTTCCATGAGGTAATGCCTCCATTTCTTTAGAGCATGAACTATGGTTGCCAACTCCAAGTCATGAGTGGCATAGTTCTTCTTGTGTTCCTTTAACTTCCTAGATTCATAACAGATTACGAATCCATTCTGACTGAGGACTCCTCCCGGTCCTTCTTTCCACGCATCTGTGCACACCACAAAGTCTTCATTTGGATTTGCAATTCTCAAGATTGGAGAACTGGTTAACACTTTCTTCAATCTCTGAAAGCTTTCCTCACAATCCTTTGTCCATTGAAACTTCTTCTCCTTCCTTTGTAAGGAAGTGATAGGGTGAGTTATCCTCAAGAACCCTTCAATAAACCTTCTGTAATAACTAGCCAATCCCATGAAGGATCTAACTTCAGTCACATTCTTTGGCGCTGACCATTCTCTAATGGCCTCGATCTTCTCAGCGTCTACAACTATCCCATCCTTTGAGATAATATGTCCCAAGTAATGGATCTGTTCCTGATAAAACGAGCACTTGCTCAGCTTGGCATATAGTTGGTGCCCTCTTAGCACCTGCAACACCATCCTCAGATGTTGCTCATGTTCTTCTTCCGACTTGGAATACACCAAGATGTCATCGAGGAAGACTATGACAAACTTGTCTAGATAGTCCCTAAATACTCCATTCATCAAGCACATAAAAAAAACGGGTGCATTTGACAGTCCAAACGACACCATTGTGAACTCATAATGACCATACCTTGTTCTAAAGGCAGTCTTGTCGATGTCTTCATCTTTTATCCTTACCTGGTGATATCCCGATCTTAGATCTATTTTCGAAAAGATCTTTGCATCCTTCAATTGATCGAAGAGGTCATCAATCCTTGGCAGAGGATACTTGTTCCTTACCATCACCTTGTTCAACTACATGAAATCGATGCACAATATCAGTGTTTCGTCCTTCTTCTTTACGAGCAGGACCAGGGCACCCCAAGGCGACACGCTTGGGCGTATATAACCCTTCTTCAAAATCTCTTCAAGCTGCAATTGCAACTCTTTCAGCTCTGGCGTACTCATCCTGTATGGAGCTTTTGACACTGGAGTTGCTCCAGGCATCAAGTTCACAGAGAAATCGATATCCCTTTTTGGAGGTAGTCCAGGTACTTCCTGGAATACATCTTTGAATTCTTTTAGTACCGCATACTCTTCGATACTTGACACCTTGTCCTTAGTTGTTTCCCGTACATGGGCTGCAAATAATTGACAGCCTTCTCTGTAGCACTTCTTCAGCTGCATAATTGAGATTTCCCTAATAGCTACATCTCTAGGAATCCCTTGGACTGCTCTCTGATTCCCTTCTTCATCTAAGCAAGTGAATGCCTTATTGCGACAGTCCAAGATGGCATGGTGTTGGTCCAACCAGTCCATCCCAATTAGACAGTCAAAAGAGCCTAATGGAAGAATGTTCAATTCAACCTTCGTGCTTAGTCCATTCATGTCCACAGGACATGACTTGACTAACTCCGTGACTTTCCTCTTGGTTCCTGTAGCTAGCTAAACTAACCAAGACTTTTCATGTTTGCTTCTTATCAAATGCAAACTTTCTACCACTCTAGGGTCTATATAACTATGGCTAGCCCCTAAATCAACTAAAATAGTAAAGGCATGGTTGTTGATCATACCTTCCACTTCAATCACGTGTGACTGATATTCATCCTGCTTGTTGTCTAGGGCTGTGCAAATCCTTGGCATCCTACTGCCCATGTTCTCCACTGTTTTATCTTGCTAAACATGGTGGAAAGTCCTCGTTTTATCATTTCGGTGGGGGCAATCTCTGTACCTATGGTTCCCTTTACAGCCCCAACATTCCATAGGTGGCAGCCTTGACATTTTCCCACCCACTTCAACCTTCCTGGGCTCTCTAAAAGACGGTTTTTGAAAAAGGGTGGTTTATTTCCCTTCTGCCTTTGTTCTTTCTTGAACTTTTTCTGGTCATCCCAAGCTTTCTGAAAGGTAGGCTTCTCTCTTTGTTGTTCAAATAAGCACTTCGCTCTCCTTATCATTTCCTCCATAGTCTTTGGGTCACCATACTAAATCTTATCCCCAATAGAAGGCGGTAACCCACTCAGGTACCTCTGAATCTTGACAGACTCATCTTTGATGAACGAAACATACTTCAGTAATTCCAAAAACT
Source organism: Picea engelmannii (assembly GCA_009831015.1). Taxonomy (NCBI): domain Eukaryota; kingdom Viridiplantae; phylum Streptophyta; class Pinopsida; order Pinales; family Pinaceae; genus Picea; species Picea engelmannii. The sequence continues at coordinate 41,064 of ML809207.1, forward strand.
TTCGTTCATACTCATCAATGGTCATGTTGTCTAGCTTGAGTTCAAAGAACTCTTTCATCTTTTTGTCATAATATATTTTAGTTAAGTATTTCTTCTCGAAATACCTCTTGAATTCTTTCCATGTGATGTATTTTTCTCTGATGTGTTGCACCTGCACAAGTTGATCCCACCACATGGATGTCTTTCCCTTCAGTTGGTACATGGAAATCCTACCCTCTGCATGAGAGGAATAACTCTACAGTTGAAAGTATTTCCTCATACCAAGCAACCAAGTTTCAACATCTTCCTCCTTCTTATAATCTCCATCAAACGTTGGAGGCTTGATCTTGTTCATTTCCCCCTTCAATTCATCCATCCCAGATCTCATGTTCTTTCTAGTAGGGGATGAGCTGAAATTATTGTGTGCTTCCTTATCAGAATGCTTTGGGGAGCGACGACGATGTCTGCTATCACTCCTCGATATTATTTTCCCCTCAGGTGTCCTGCGACTCCTTGTTTTGCTTGAGTTACTTTCTTTTTCCAATCTCTTTTCGATTCTTTCCAGACTCTTTAACAGTCTTAAGTTGAATTCTCCCTGTTTATCCTTGTCTTTCATGAGATTTTGGCTATCATCTCGGTGAGCCTAGGCATCCTTCTATAATCTTTCAATGATTTTCATCATATGCCCTTCCTTATCCATCTCTTTTATGTGTCCATTGGAGTTTGTTCCTTCAACTCCCAAGGAAACGTTCATTCCTTCTCTTTCGTTCTCTGGTCCAGAAGTAATCCACGCCTCTTCCATTTCTTTACACTCTGAGGCAATTCTAATCGATTATGGCACTTGCCAATCTTCTGCAATTACAATATGCAGACAACCAAAAATTGTCAGGCTATCATTCCTTAACACATTCCACACACATAATTCATAAGCTGAATCAGAAACGTTCATTTTTTAATGAATTTTCGGAGCTCTTCTCGGCTCTGTAACTTTCAAGCGATAGCCCTCTCTTCCTCAGTCCCAAACCCATGCGATCATGGGCTATGAACCAACGCCAGACCACTAGGGTGTTTTTGTGACTTCGTGTTTCGGGAGGTTTGAACTCAATACTACTATCCCTCAAGTTCTGATTATCGAACTCACGAAAACGGGTGGATCAACGGTCCACATCTACACAAAAACCAATGACTGAAATCCATTGTGGCCTCTCTGTCTCGAAGTTTTCAGGACTTCGGGACTTCAGGTTTCGGTCCTCAAGGCTCTCATACTCGCTTCCCTCTCCAACCCCCGACTTCTGAAATACCGATTTACTTTACCCTCTGGGCCCACATAGCACAGATGTCTCCCACAACCACGATGGCACGTGACACGTTCTGGAGGGTCCACGTCACCTTCATCGATGTCATCGGGTCCCACCATGATCACTTTTCTTTTTCGACCCTACTGGCACGTGGTACACACCCATGTGTCCACGCCCATCTCAGTGACATCAGCCTGACTCACTACTTTGACTCCACGGGATTTTGCGATTTCGGCTTCGGTAGTTTGTGCGTCCGCACATTCCACTTCTCCCGATAGCCGGAATATGAAATCACGATTTAACGTGAAATCCAACAGTTAGATCCCCTTTTAGATCTACGACGTAGATCCTTTTTGGACTAACTGAGTTTTTGGGTTTCAGGTTTCGGGGTTTTGTGCAACAACACATCCCATTTCTTCCAACAGCCGAACTCCGAGAGGTTCTTAGGATAACTATCCTGCACCTTCTCCAGATCTGATGGTCGTAAGGAGTTTATTTTCCCTCCGAATAGATCCTATGGTTGCAACACTTTAGGTGTTGTAAATCCTTTTTGTGGTCAAGCACCACACTTGTAGCGGTTCTGTAACACCGCTACACCTCTTGAGTTTTGTAAATACGGCCAAGTAACCATTGGGCACTATGGGACACTCTAAGGTTCGAGATTGGTTCCATCCGGACACCACTTCCACTTGAAACCTCGGGTCCAAAGACCATTCAACCGGCCCATGCAGGCTCAGTGTAGAAAACCTTGTGCTTTGATACCATACTGTAACATCCCCAACCATCACTTCCACGGGCCGGGCCAACGCTACTACGCGGAAAACACTTATGTAACATATTATGCATTCTAATGAATTTAAAATGCTTAATTACAGCTAAGCACAGAATTACTGCTAGCATTTTAGAATTAATGGAAATAACAATAATTCATGATTACAACAGAATACATGATAACATTGCAAGAATCACAGGTATGCAATTTAATTAATTACAGAATTATAAAACATAGGGACACTTATCTTTGAATCTGTCACACGCCACCAACTGCGTGTAGACCTTCGACGAACCTCCTAGCCTTAGACCGTGTTGCTCATCACTCTCAGTAGTAGGTTACCCCCGAGATGGGACTAAGCTCCATCGGGTAAGGAATCATAGGCTAGGCACGGTTTACAGGAAGACACACAGTAAAAGAGGGAGGATTATCTCCCAAGAGCCACTTGTTGTAACAAAGTTTGAATTTTTCTCTACTTAGTGTCTTCATCCTGAATGTGTTTGAGGGTCACTATTTCCTCTTAACTGAGAGCCCTCTTACTGCTCCTGAAAACCGTGAATATACTGGAGAAATAATGTTTGAAATATTTAATGTTCCAGGACTTTATATAGCAGTATAGGCTGTCCTTGCTATTGCTATTGTGTACAGAAATTTTAAGTGGATGCTGGAGATGAGTTTCAGCAATCATCACTCATGCTTCATTTTATGGCTATTTTCACATCACATGCCAAATGACATGGTTTTAGGCTTTTTGTGCTGTCATAGATTTCATTATAAATTTCCAGTACTTTAGAGAAGGCAAAATGTGCTCACATAAAGAGGACAATTATAACGAAGCTTTGGAAGATTTATTCAAAGTCTAAGTCTCTCTTTGAATAAGTTCAAATCTCCGAAATATCATAGACGAAAACTCAACTCATATGAATTCCCAGTTATCCGACTTTTAGGTGTTGGTTGTTGCTCGAAAGGAATTCGTTGCAAATAAGATTAGAATAAAATAATTTATTCTACAGGATTATATGATTCATGTAAACATATCCAAGGGTCAAAGCCATGGAGTTGGCAGGTTGTGATTGGGTTCACGTTGATGTTATGGATGGGCGTTTTGTGCCAAATATTACCTTTGGACCTTTGGTGGTTGCTGCATTACGACCCGTGACAGATTTGCCACTGGATATACGTTTGATGATTGTTGAACCAGAACAATGTGTACCAGATTTTATCAAGGCTGATGTAGACATTGTTAGTGAACACTGTGAGCAAACTGCTACTATCCATTTGCACCGAATAGCAAAAACGGTCAGAATCTTAGCAATATTCAACACGAGCGAACTGCCGAAACACCAACGCATGCCACATGCATAAAACGTGGACCAATAACGAGATTTCGGGCTTTTACTTATCGTTTTTTACACTACACCGTTTCTTCCGAAACTCCGAAAGGCGATTCAAAGTTCCATTATTTTGCAGATAAGGAACCCCACGCAAGGTTATTTTCGCCCACGGGATCAGTGTAGATCTAATGCACCAAATCACACAACGCATCTTCATCCAGTCTCGGGGTGTTGGGATCGTTGGCTAGATAATACGTCATCCTCTTGTGTTCCCAAATACGCACTTTAAGATTTTACATATCGCATCATAAAACCATTATACAGTTCAACCTCACACAGGCTGTTCGGATTCATGTCCCTAAGCTTTCGTACGTCTGAAAGAAATTATCCGATTTTGGACACGCTTATATTGATTCCATTCTGAAAGAAGAATATGCTTTTTCCCATCCGCACACTGTCTGCAGTCCGTCCTCGGGGTCACTGAGACACGATCTGGAAGCTTGCATGTTATTCTGATACCGGACTACTGGATATCCAAAATACTGTAAATCGTTGTTCTTCAGTCCTGTACCGAGTTGGATGATGGAACTAAGCCAAACGAAGGAGACAATGCACTTGATGTTAGTGCCCTGAAGGCTTTGTTCAAGCTGCTCTACAAAATCGAACATTATGGAATTAAGAGAATTTAATAACAGTGAATTTGATAAACTCACCCTTACATGATATGCAGAAGATCAATCTGAGCATGCATGTTGGATTATCTTACCTGCTCTCCTGGCAGTGTATAAGAGAAGCGAAAAAGATGAGAAGATGAAAGGTCTTTCAAGGATGTATAGGTCTGGAACCGATAGCCCATTTCTTAAATAGTATGGGAATAATGCTTTTTAAACGAGCAAAAGATGCAGCAAACAAAGAATTTCCAGATAGCCACCACTACAGCTCATCTGCATGGAGGAGGGTCTAATGCAGGATCTAATGCACTTACGGCTATGAACATTTTGCTAGAAATTAGGATTTGAATTGTACTTTTAATTTAGTTATAATTAGTTAAAGACAATTGAAATTAGTTAACCGTCAGTTATGATATGAGGCGGTTTCAACCTCCTTGAGAGAGGGTGTTTATATAGAGATAGATTCATTGTAAAGAAATCTGGGGGGAAGCTGGGAGGAAGCTCTGGGGGGCAGAAAGCTCCTGTGTGGAACGCAGAGTTATTTTGAGAACCAGAAATCGAATTATACACAGTGACGCGTTTTCTTGAAATTATGAGATTCATTACGGTCATTTCTTTCGCTATGTCCTCTTTTTGTCTTATATTCTATCTATTCTTTTGTCGGCTGAGTTAAATATGTTTGGAATTCATTTTAAATGCTCCTTACACGCAGTTGATAAAAGTTATGTTTTCATGGTGACTGTTCAGAATTCACTCCTGATTAGTGTTCTGTATCTAGCCATCAGCCTTTAAGTTTTTTCTTCCAAAGTCATAGTGAAAATTCCTCCTTGATTGATGCTTTCACTGTGATGGCCCTTTCCTTTTCTTCTTCTGCTATTAAGTCATGATTATTTATAGTTGAAAGAAAGACTTACTTTGCCTCATCTTCTGCAAGTAATGCGATCCCTGTTAGGATCTCCTTTCTGTGGTTTTTACTTGACTCCATGCCCAATGGACTGTTTTCCTAGATCAACCCCCAAACCTGATTAAACATCTTTTCTAATAAGAAAGCTGGCCTTCTTACTGTAATCATTGAATATTCCTGAGTAAAGAGCCCTTGGCTGTTTAGAGAACTGTCTCTGAGTGTATTAGGTCAGAAGTGCACTCAAATTAAATTTCCAGGGTTTGGCTTGCTGCAACCCAAGTCAAGTTCTGAACAATAAATAACATTTTCTTTATAAAATGTGCTAAGGCTTGGCTCTATTACAGCCTAGAGTCAACTCTTGCGACAACACCACTTATGCCCATTGCTCACAGACTCTTTTTCCCCACATGCCTGTCCCACCCGAGGAGTATACACCTTCATTGTCACCTAGACAGTCCTTCGGCTGCTAACCTCCCTTGCCTTGGGCTTCAGCAACAGACTGGACCAGAAATCTCTGAGCTCTGTGGCAGCTACAGGGCTCCTTCCAGGAGCTCTCTCCTTCCTCTGCGCACTCTCTCAACTGGAGAGGGTCACTCACAGGCCTAACAACTGCCTCTTCAAACACAGCCTGACAGCCCGATTCTTCAACCCATTCCAACTCAATTCCCGCACATTGAGGATAACAACAACACAATTCCTCTCAGGAGAACAAAAAGCGACAACCCACAGACAGTTCTGGTACGGATTTGGCTCTGCAAAGGCAGATAGACTAGTTTCATGAACTCACAGGTCGACCTTTCCCTCCCGACCAGTTCTCTCAATGGTGTATAGGTATGCCAAGGACAGACGCAGACCAAAAACGGAATCAGACGGAGGATGTTTCGGCTTTTAGGAAGACATCGTGGTTCTCTGGTTTTCAGAGCTGCGTGAGGGTATCCCAGATTAGACGCCAAGCATCACACGGCTCTTCTCGACAAAGTAAGACATAATGAGGAGCCAACCCCTTCCAAGGTTTGGTTTTTCCAATTTTATTTGCATGAGCCCAGGTCGACACATGTCTCCCTGGAGCTGCATTCTCTCCAGATGCATACATTCCTTTCCCAGAACTTGGGACCACACCTAGCCAATGCTCACTTTAATATTTTTAGGAAAATAATAATTATTATTATCCCCTTTGGAGGTAAGCCCCCTAGTTTAGCCCCCCCCCCCATGCCCAACACTTAGCCTCCTCTCATTGCCCAGCCTTATGGAGACTTAGTCCCCCGTCACTCTTTCTTCGTGGTCGGTCTACACACAACGATGTTTATATTTTATTAACAAAGTGCATAGCTACATTTACAACAACAGGCTCCTGGCCTTTGATACTTAGGCTCTCCGGCCTAATACATACATAAGCCTCTCAGCTTATCAAAACTCAGCTCACTAGCCTAATAAACTTGAATTACAGTTCATAAACAAGCTTTAAAATTCGTAAACATGATTTACAACAGGGCTCGGCCTTGGGGACATTACAGTTGTCAACCATGCTCAATTTAAGGTTGCAACACTTTCCCCCACATGAGACTATTCAACCATTGGCAGTCGTAACTTGGAAATTCTTAAGAGGATAAAGACAAAATTAAGGTTGTAATCTTCACATTTGGCCACAAATGACCCTATTGTACTCTATATATTATAATTTTAGGTTTTGTGAAGGTTGACCTAGTCAATTCAATGTAAGCTCATGACTCCTCCTTGGGAAAAGTGTCACACATCTTAAGTTGTCTATAAATACACAACTCTTATTTGCATTTTCATACATTGTGATCATTCATTCATTCTTATACAAGTGATTTATCCCAAGGGCATCATAAAACATTGTGCTCTCTTGTTATTGGTTTGATCTATATTGTGCTCAGGTTATATCTTTCTCTAGCGAAGTGCTGGGGTTATTTCTCTCTTTAGGGTTGTGCCTCTCTTGGTTGTCCTAGTGATGCTTACCTCTTTCTTTATTGTAAAATTTAGGTTGGATGCGGTTTTGTTCGATTCTCCTGCTAACACTTGTGGATTTTAACATGGTATTAGAGTAGGTGTGAACCTCCCCCATTCAATTCAAACATTGATTCAAAAAAACTTTTGGCTAGTGGCATCATTCAAACCTATTTGTGAATACAAAAGTAGGTTTCTTGAATCATCATTTTTTTAGGGTTAAAATCCTTCCTCAAGGCCAATGCCTTCTTCTTTTGGGGTGTCTTAAGATTTTTACTAGGATTTTGACCCTTTTTAAGGCCAATGCCTTCTTTAAGGTTTCCTAGGGTTTTAACCCTCCTTCAAGGCCAACACTTTGCTTTGTTTTTCCACATTAGTTCATTGCATAACTTTTTGTAAAAGGATAACACCTTTCTTTCCCTAGTTCTATAAAGGTGAGATAAAGCTAATGGATTCATCTTATAGTGCACATCTAGTTGTGCACTTTATTGAAATTTATGAAATACTTTGATACCATGCTGAAATTTCTAGCAAAAAATGTTTTCTCATATTTTAATGCAAAACATAAATTTCACGTCTTTGACTAGAGGTTTTCTGGATCTTAACCCTATGAATTTTTAACCTTATGGTTGTTATGAAATAATGTGTAAAACAACATCGAAAAGACATTTCAAACATTCCAATCTTCTAGACAGTAAAAAATACCAAACAACTTGTATAAGTTTTATCCCTGTAGGGCAACTTATCCCACATAAACAAGATTTGAAATTTTTCTTTTACAATAGCTATAACAACAAAACAACATATATTGTAGCAACAAAACAACCCTTAGATTCCTTAATGATGATGTCAAATCACTTAACAATTGTCTTTTTACTTATGTCAAATCATTAAGACACATACATATGTAAATATTAATACATGAAGGTCATACAAATATGGAAAATACACGAGTTTTGGGTAGTTGAAAACTTCATTAATATGCTCAAGATGAAGTACATGTACTTACCAAAGCCTTCTTTTAAGGCTAGTACAAGTTCACTAGCTCTCCAAAATCCTAGCTAGGGAAAACAAGAAAACCCTTGCTCAACCAATGAGCTACAACATGCAAAAATCACTCCAACAAGTCCTACAAGGCAAGACATCCTCTTCTCTTCTTATTTTCCACCAAGTATATGTAGATTTTAACCTTGTATAATATTTTACTGCAAACAAATTTTCAATAAAACTATAGAAAATAGACAATGACAAATACACACATTACACATAGATTTTTCCCCTGGAAACCCAAACCAGGAAAACCAACATATTCTATATTCTTTCATAGTGATACATTGTTTACAATACAATATACATATAGGAGCCAACGACATCCAAAACCCTAACCCAATGACTTGGATTAGTCAACAACCCTAATTCCTTAACGAGAAATAGAAAATCATCAACAAAAACCATGTGTTTAAAAACCGCCCAACAATGGACACTCAAATCGAGGTGACACAAAATAAGAGGCAAAAATGTGACATGTTTCCCGAGGATTTTTTTTTTTCCCAATGATGGAACCGACATAGGTCCAAACACATCATTGTGAACTAGCTGTAAAATTCCTTCTGCCCTTGTTGCACCAGAGGGGAATCTTACCCAATTTTGTTTCCCATATACACAAGGTTCACATAAATCAAAATCTAGAGGGCAGTTAGACATACCTTCAACCATACCTTTACAGTGTAGTAGTCGAAAACCCTTCTCTCCGATATGCCCCAACCTTTGATGCCACAACATAACCTTTTCTCCAGAGACTATAGGAGTTCTTTCTTCTTCAACTCCAATATCAGGAACAATGGAACTATTACACCCATCACTAATAGTGCTTCCTTGCAACTTATACAGAGTTCCAAACCGAACTCCCTTCAACAACACCATTGCTCCTCGAACCATCCTGTAGGTTTCCTTTTCAAATATTATTTTTACCCCTACATCGTCCATTTTGCTTACAAAAATCAAATTTCTAGCCAAACTTGGGATGTGCAGAACACCAGGTAGTTTTCTAATCCTTCCATCTATGAGCCTCAACTTGACTTTTCCCCATCTTATGATTCTGGTTGTCAAGTCATCACCTAGGAAAACATTACCTCCATCATACCTTTCATATTCATAGAATCATTGAGACGAACAAAGTTCGCTCACACAAGAATTATCCAAAATACTTGGAATATAACATAATAATCCATGTAGGAATAATGTATAAAATCTGAATAGATAAGATGATATAAAATTGAGAATGAGGGCTCGTTTATATACCCACGTAGGGGTGTCCTTAACCAATAATCATGTCATTTGAGACATGTCCTTTCATTATTAATAGTTATTATTTAATAATTAATTATTATGTTATGAATATATATTTATATGTATATTCATGTTCATAACATTGTCTTCCCCTTAAAAATGCTTTGTCCTCAAAGCATACTTTATGGAAGACTTATTTCTTGCTCTAGCTTATAATTATTGTCTCTTGATTCTTCATTCTTGAGTTAGTAATCGTTGAGGACCTGAGACGATAGGATCTTTTAAGCACTGAGCAGAATTGTCGAATTGTAAAGGAGTCCGCCCATCCTAATTTGATCTTCTGCGGATTTGGGTTTTTATAGGGTTCTTGGAAAGAACTTGATACATTTCTACTCCCATGATAGCTTCTATTTTGACCCGCACTTGTAGTGGAAGTAATATTCTTTGACATAGCGGTTATTTGTTTCTGTTGATACATTGATTGGTTGAAGTATCGACTTTTTTTATTAGGACGTCGATAAGGCATCCTCGCAACTTGATCTTTACTTCATATACTTGTAGCTTTTTCTTGATTAACTTTTGGAATTTAGTTTTCTTCATATCTCTGGCTTGTTTGTACCTCGAAATTTGAAAACTTCTTTACATCAGTAGAATTTGCCTCCTTTTGAGTTGTAAGGTTGATTGGGTCTGTTATTGTTTCCTTATCGACTAATGATGTTTTGTGATCTAGTTTTTCTTGTAAAGTCTTCTTATCATGCTTCAACTTTTTAATTTGTGTTAGTAAATTTTGATTATGAACCCTTAGGCATGAAATTTCTTCTTCATCTTCTGATTTGTAGACTATATTTATAATATTTCGATTCTTTGGATTTTCATCTTTCATATTTTTAATTTGTTCAAGCAATTTTTTATTAAGGTTCTTCAAACGAGAAGCTTCTTCATCATTTCCTGATAATTTCTTCCCGAGATCTTGATTCTCTTGCTCCAACTCCTGGACACGTTGTTTTGTATCCCTTGACTTCTTAATTTGAGTAAGAAGTTTTTCACTATGATTTTTTAAGCGAGATATTTCTTGGTTGTTATCAGCAATAACTTCATCATATTCTTTTTGCATCTTTGATATTGAGTTCTGATTATCTGGAAGGATCACCTTCGAGATATCTTTAAAGTCTTTTGATGAAGGTGTTATCGATTTTGACCTCATAGTAATGTCTTGAAGAGTCATCATCCTCTTTTTATAGGGAAAAGTCACAAACTTTTTTTCTATGTTTAAAATAAAGGTACCTAGACTTTTAAACCAGGGTAGCCCGATAATGATGTCGATTTCTTCTCTATACATAGTTGTGACATTGAATTGAGATATATATTCATAATCATCAATTGTTACTTGCAAGTCTTTAATTTCATATTGTCTCTTGCA
>ML809207.1:60614-104706 GCA_009831015.1 Picea engelmannii
ATATCCCAGTGATTGCAAATATATCTTAGTGATTCGGTGAGGCAAGGCAGACCGATGGTCTGGTGACTGATTACCAATACATAACAAGGTCGAGAGTTAACATCTAGTGCTCGGTTCCCAATGGTCTGATGAACAATTGACATAGAGATAATTTTCCCCGATTGCTCGGTGCACTGGTGGCTGGTTGGCAGAATTGTCAACTGACAATATTTCAGACGTAAATTGATGGGAAAACTGTAATATTCAGGATTATAGTAAACATTGCCAATTTTTTTGGGGTTAAAGGTGTGTATTTGATCCAGATTAGCATCAAGTTTTCTATCAAAGAGGAAGCCATAAAAGAATAAATAGAGTTGAGAGATGGAATTTGAAATCAGAGGAGAAAGAGGTCGAGGTTGAGGTCGAAGAGGAAGACCCGTTGTGAATGCACAAGTGATTGAAAAGATGAATAATCTCTAAGCGTGGTTGGAAGCTATGGAAGCTTCTCAACAAAGAGGCATTGACATAGGAGATGTCAGCGAAAGAGAGGAGGAATCTTTAGAAGCAGAAGTAGATCCCGAAGAAGATAATGTTGAAGAAAGATTGGTCAGAGCTATCATGGGAATAAGCTCTAGACCAAAGATGGAGGTTCCCATCTAATTAGTACTATGGATAAGTACTTCAAGTATGAAAATGTAGTAGATGAAAAGAAGGTAAAGTTTGTTGTGACAAGAATTAAAGGACATGCATTACTGTGGTGGGATGGAGTACAACTTGAGAGGCAAAACAAAGGCAAGACAAGAATCAAAAGTTGGGATAGAATGATAGCAAAGATGAAAGGTAAGTTCATGCCCAAAGATTATCAACTTAATCTTTTTAGACAGATGAAAAATATGAAACAAAAAGGTATGTCAGTTAAAGAGTACATTGAAGAGTTTTATAGATTAAATATTAGAGTTGGTCACATAGAAGAAAACCCAAAAAAGGTTGCTATATATCTTATTGGACTAAGATATGAGATTCATGATGAAATTGGCATTTTATGTCCAAATACTATAACTGAGAAGGCATATCGATTTTCTCTTAAGGAAAAGGGAAAGTTGACAAGGAAGCAAAGTCAAAGAAGAAGAGGTCAAAATCCAGCAAGAAGTAGAGGACACCAAGGTGGCAGAGGGAAGTTTCCAACCCAAAATGAAGAAGCCAACAATTCACATTAGCAAGAACAATCACCAAGAGGTGGTGATTTCAGAATATGAAGACCTTATCAAAGAGGTAGGGGTTCTCTTATTAGATGTTTTAGGTCATGAAATAAATTCGAACAAAGATCTTATGAGTGTCCATAAAACACTTCCAAAAGTAGAGGAAGTGCAAATGTTGTGCAGGCTGAGAAAGAAAGCGTGGAGTCACCTGTGCATGAGAATGCACCAGAGGTTGGAGAGTCTTTACTTATGAAGAGAGTATTGTTGAAACCAATCAAGGAGATTAAAGAAATTGAATAGAGGAAGACACTCTTCAAAATTGTATTGCAAAAGCAAAGATAAAGGCTGTAAAGTCATTATTGATAGTGGTAGAATTGATAATTTGGTGTCTACATAAATGGTTGAAAACTTGGGTTTGAAAAAAACAATACATCATATTCCATACAAAGTGTCACGATTGTAGAAGGGACATAAATTTTTGGTTAATAAACAATGTGAAATGGAGTTTTAGATTGGAAGCTACAAGGACAAGGTACTTCGTGATATTATGCCTATGGATGTGTGTTATATTTTCTTAGGTAAACCTTGGCAGTATGACATGAAGACAATACATGATGGAAAGAACACCACATACACTTTTGAGAAGGAAGGGGATAAGCACACACTCTTACCATTAAAGGATGAATGTGCAACTGGAGAATTCAACCCTAAGGTATTGTTGATCAGTGGAAAATAATTTCCGCAAGAAATTAAAAATGAGGAGGTACATTTTTCTTTAGTTGGTAAACCCAAGGTAATTCTTACTAGCACAAATTTGAATGATTTTCTTGAAGAAGTTCAAAATTTGTTGGATGAATTTGCTAATATTGTGGTTGATGATTTGCCAAGTGAGTTACCTCCATTAAGAAGCATCAATCATCACATAGATTTGATTATAGGGACTAATCTTCCTAATAAGGCATCATATCGAATGACTCCAAAGGAGAATGAGGAAATTAAAAATCTAGTACAAGAGTTGTTGGATAAGGGCTTGATCAGGGAAAGTTTAAGCCCATGTGTTGTTCGTATAGTGTTAAGTCCAAAGAAAGATGGAGGATGGAGAATGCACACAGATTCCAGAGCCATAAATAAAATCACAATTAGGTATAGATTTCCATTACCTCATATTGATGATTTGATGGATATTTTGAGTGGTGCTAAATATTTTTCAAAACTAGATTTGAAGAGTGGGTATCGTCAGATAATAGTTAGAGAAGGAGATGAATGAAAGACAACTTTTAAAACAAATTATGGATTGTATGAATGGTTGGTAATGCCTTTTGGACTCACAAATGCTCCTAGCACTTTTATGAGGTTGATGAATGAAGTGCTAAAATAATTTATTGGTAAATTTTCATAGTTTACCTAGATGATATCTTGGTATATAGCCAGTCTAGAGAAGAACATTTGAAACACCTCAGATTGGTTTTGAAGAAGTTTCAAAAAGAAAAACTACTAATCAATATGAAAAAGTGCAATTTTGTGAAGACATAATTGGTTTATTTGGGTTTTGTGATATCAAGAGATGGTTTGAAGATGGATCAAGAGAAGTTCAAGGCTATAATAAATTGGCCTACTCCAAGGAGTATTTTCGAGGTAAGGAACTTTAATGGTTTTGCAAGCTTTGATAGAAAATTTCTCAGAAATTTTAGTGGAATATGCACTCCAATTGTAGAGACAATTAAACGAAACAAACATCTATTTAAATGGACAGAGAGAACTGACAAGAGTTTTAAATTATTAAAGAAGAAAATTACAAAACAACTGATTTTTGCATTTCTAGATTTTAATAAGACATTTCAATTTGAGTGTGATAAAAGTGGGATTGCAATAGGAGCTATTCTAAGTAAAGAAAGAAAACCTATTGCTTACTTTAGTAAAAACATTTTGAGGCCAAACATAAATATTCTGATAAAGGATTTTATGCCATTGTTCAAGCATTGAAGAAATTGTGACATTACCTCATGACTAAGGAATTTTTTCTTTATACGGATAACCATGCCTTGCAATTTATCAACAATCAAACCAAATTAAGTCAGAGACATGTTAAGTGGGTTGAATTTCTGCAAAATTTTACCTTTGTTATCAGACATATAAGTGGGAAATCAAATAAGGTAGCAGATGCATTAAGCAAATTCAATTTAATTTTGCATGAATTTCAAGTGAATATCTTAGGATTTGATGAATTGAAAGAGATGTATAAAGATGATGCAATTTTTAAAGATGCTTGTGCATCCTATGAGAATCCAGTGAGTAGATACATAATTCCATGGTTAGCATACTGGAGGATTAGCATGACATTTTGGGCAAGACAAAACATTCATTGAAGTAAGTGCATTTTATTTCTGGCCTGGTATGAAAAATGATGTTAAAAGATTTGTTGAAAGATGCAAGGTATAATGTCAGTATGCAAATGAAAGGAGTCAAAATCTTGGATTGTATCAACTATTGTCGATGCCAAGAAGACCATGGGATTATGTAAGTATGGACTTTGTGTTAGGATTTCCAAGAACTCAACAAGGTAATGATTCAATTTATGTGGTTGTCGATAGATTCTAAAAAATGACACATTTTATAACTTTCACAAAGATGAGTTATGCAACCAATATTGCAAATCTTTTCTTTAAATAGGTTGTCAGACTGCATGGATTTCCAAAAAGTATTATCTATGACAGAGACACAAAATTTATCGATCATTTTTGGAGAAATTTATGGAAAAAGTTAGGAACTAATCTCAACTTTAGTTCAACATACCACCCACGAACCAATGGAAAAACATAGGCGGTAAATAGAAGTTTAGGAAATATTTTAAGATGTTTGGTTGGTGAACATCCCAAGCAGTGGGATCAAGTAGTTGCACATATAGAGTTTGCATATAATGATTCACCTAATAGAAGCACATGATTAAGTCCAATTCAAATTTTGTATGGAATGCATCCAAGAGAAATTTATGAATTAAGAAATTTAGGTAACCAAGAAATGAGAAGTGTCGACGATGAAGATTTTGTAGTAAGTATGTAGGAAATGCAGGAAAGAGTTAAGAAGTTGCTACAAGACAACAACAACAAGTACAAACAGAGAGCAAACATGAAGAAAAGACAACTGGATTTTGAAGTTGGATATTTGGTTATGGAACACCTTATAAAGGAAATATTTCCTAAAAGGGAATACAACAAACTAAAACTCAAAAATATTGGACCATGTAAAGTGTGGAGGAAGTTTTCCTCAAATTGTTATGAAACAAAACTTCCAAGTAACATTGGAATTTCTCAAATTTTTAATGTATCATATGTGTACCCCTTCAAGGAAGCACTAGACAGTTCAACAGATGCACTTGTTAATGACAAAATTCAGACCATAGAATGGGAGAAACAACTACCTACAACACATCATAAACAAATTGAATCAGTTTTGGACAATAATTTAGTGAAGAAGACACAGGGTAAAGAGTATTTTCATTTCTTTGTCAAGTGGAAAGGACAACCACCTGAGGGTGCTATGTGGATGACAACAATATCAATTTATGAATATCGTACGAGTATTGAAGAAATCCTGGAACAAAGCCCATGAACATGTATTTTCTCCCCCAAGAGTCTAATGGAGGAGCATATTCCAAAGTCAACTTAGTAATTGACCTCTAGAAGGTCTTAGGAATTTATGAGAGGAAGTTGGTTTCATCATTGTTGTAGAAGCTTGTAATTTGTTTTATTGTCCTAAGTTGTAACAGTTCTAGAATAGTTTTAAGTGTATTCAATAAGAAACTATTTTTCCATGTAATGTAACTGCTATGTATATTTTAGATAGGAAGTGAGGGAGTTAGAAAATATAGGGTGAGATGTTTGGATTCGATGCTATTCAAGGAAACTAATCAATTATTATCGAGCAAATTAGAGGTTATTGTTTGGATTTTTAGAATGTGATCATATCTATGTGATTGGGATCGATTTTTCTCTTCTTTGTATAAATAAACCCTGGGCGTGAAAACACAACAACAATAGAAGTAACAAGAATTGAATATTGTTGTGAAAGCTTGTTTTTAATGTCAAATTTCTCCATTCATTGAAGGAATTATCTCCCAATTATGATTATGATCCAAGAAGGTTTTTGTTGATGAAATAGATAACATACCTTTCAACAACACCATGTTATCCTGACATAAAACTTAAGGATTTTCTAAAACATTAGTGTGGATGTTGAGAAGGAGGACATATAGTGGGGTGGCTATCTTTCTAAAATCAAGGATGAACCCTGTATAGTAAATAGCTTGCCCCAAAAAAAATTGGTATTAGTGCTACTTTGTAGGGGTGGATGGGTCCTGAAAGACTAAGCTTTTGGCATGGTCAACCTTCAATATACATGCAACTCAAATGTAGTGTCCTAACACTATACCTTCATTCATCAACATGAGTCACTTTTTGTGGTTGAGGGATATATTCATATCTTTACATATTTTCAACACTTTTTCTAAGTTTTTAAGGCTTCCTCATATTAAGTGTTTCCATAGACTTTGAAATCATCCATGTATACTTATACATAGTGATGGAATAGGTTTGAGAAGACGTTGAAGACAATTCTCTAAAATGTGGTAAGGGAATTGCATAAACCAAAAAGTAGGACTCTAGAGGAAAAGGTACCCCAAGGACATGTAAAAGTTCTTTTATAATGGTCCTCAAGCACAATCTATATTTGGTTATACTCATTGAAACCATCAAGGAAGGAAAAGTGTTTTTTCCTCGATAAAGTATCCAATACTTGATCAATAAATGACAAAGGGAAAGTGGTCCTTACAAGTTGCCTTATTGAGCTCCTGGTAGTCCACACACACTCATTGTTTCTCTCCTTTTTTGGCACTATAACTAGTGGGGAGAATTGAGACCCATTGACTATCTAAAATAGAGTAAGTGAGATCAACATCTAATAGTTTCTACAACTTTGTTTTAACAATGTCCTTGAGGGATGGCTTCATTCAATGTTGAGGCTATTGAATAGGATGAGTGTTATCATTGATATAGATATGATGTCTACAAATGTTTGGGTCAATTCCTATCATATCTTGTCACTCCAGTGCAAAGGTAGTGCAGTGTTTCTATAACAAATTTATCAAGTTTTTCTATTGGGAAGAACTTAGTTGGTTGTTAATATTCAAAGTTTTACCATGAAATATTTCTACTAAAATGATTGGTGAGTTAGACATTTATGCAGTGAGGATATCAACGAATCATATGTTGTTGTTTAGGTTGGTTCCCATTGGGTCCTCACTGGTGGTTCTCGTCTTCATCATATTCATGATCCAACTCTCTAATTTGGAACTATCAAGGATACAAGTTCTGCATGAAGTTTAGATTATGTTATCCTCGTCTTACTTTTTCAAGGTTATGGATATATCAATGGTAAAAGTAGCTTGGGCATGATCTTTATAAAATGTATCACTTTCTTCATCTCCACATTGGTTCTGCAGCTTCTAGGAATGGTTTGGCTAGGGGATATAGTGTAATATTTTTGTGGGATTGACCATTAGAAAAGGTCATGTCACCAATTCTACAATCGATGTAAGCATCAATGATTTCCATCCAAGGTATTCCAAGAAACATAGGATATCCTCTTAATCCAGATTTGGTTTGTAGGACCAAAAAATATACTAGATACTCCTAGGAGTCTATTGAGACTATAATGTCTTCTAGATTGAGAGTGGAACTATCAACCATTTGGAGGAGAATGGGGGCATATCTCAAAAATGTTTGGAGTTCTAATTTCTTTAGGTTTTCCTTGGTCGTGAAATTTATGGATGCTCCTAAAATCAATCAAGGTGTTCATTACCAATTTATTAACAATACAAATACTTACGATAGGGCTACTTGGATCATAATATTTAGGAAAAAGTAGTTTCCCAAGCATGAGATCAACAAGTTGTCTTCTGACATGGATATTTTGTGGGTCTTTCTTTTCTCTTCCTAGTTTCTTCAGGCAGAGTTCCTTTACGACCTTGAAATAAATGGGAACATCCTTGATGACCTCAATCAATGGTATTTTAACACTTAATTTCTCCTAGAAAATCAAACTTTGGTTGGGTAAATAATTTAAGCTAGTTTAACTTTTCTGGAAAATTCAGTGTGCTATCTTTTGTCTACTCCTTTTTTTGCTTATGTGTGGATTGTTGTGTTTGAATTCCATGGCTTTGCAACTATTCTTCCTCTGAAAGTTTAGTGATGATTGGTGGAAAAGGGTTTACTACCATCTTCCTTTAATAGAGTTGAAGTTCATTATAGTCAAGGAATTCTACAGAGTAAGTGTTAGGAGTTACCATCTCATTGTTACATACTAGTTTATTATTCTTTGGGTTTGGTGCAAGTTGTGTAGGTAGTGAGTGGCCTAGAAGTTGGGGAGTGTTGTTTTGCTAAGGAGGTGGTAACAATGTTTGTTGTTGAGAAGGTGATTTCCACCCTTGATAAGATCTAAGAAAACCATTGTTTTTTTTGGGTTTCTAGTATGGAGAGAAGGATGCCTATTGATTTTGAAATTTTTTGTATTTCCATTGTTGTTGAGGTGAAAATGGGTTTGGAAAAAATTAAGGAGTAACGTAATACCATTTTGGAGGTGGATTCAATTTACTATTCCAAGGAAAATTGAAATGCTAAGGGTGTTCATAAGGCATACCTTGAGTCATGGGGCACAATAGTCCTTTCCTTCTTTGGTTGATGAAGAAAAATTGCTCCATGTTTTTCTCATCTCCCTTGTATAGAGTATTCAAACTGAGAAACTATGGGCACTGAATAATTCCATGATTCTCCTTGACAAGGCTATAGATTTCTACATTGTTCAATGGACATTCATGGAGAGCATGATTTTTAGTGCAGTTTGGACAAAATTGTTAGACCCATCTCAACCTCCTCTTGTTACTTTTTGACTTGAAGGCTATCAAACTATACTACTAGTGAATGTGAGATACCTATATTCATTTCTTCTAACAAGTCACTAATCTCTACTTTTGTTTAAATCTAGTTGTCATTTTGAATGTTTGTACAATAAACCGTCTTGTTCCCTTGTGCTTCCTAGTAGTATCTTTGGAGTAGTTTTTATAGACATCCCATATCTCAGCATAGGTACATTTTGAGATATCTCTATATGCAATCAAGTTTATGGTTTCCATCCACTCATCTCTTACTCCTCTTAAAGTGCCATTTTAAGAGAATCTTTATCTATTGTGTAATTGGTAGATTTCTTATAGGTAAAATGAATCTCAGCATAGTTTTCTAGGGACTCATCTCCTCCCTAAGTTATTTGGAATATTTCATCTCCAGGATCTTTACAATATTCCCAATATTTATTTGTGAAAATATCCTTCATTTTCTCCCATGTCCAAATATTATGCCTATCAAGGCTCATGAACCACCAAAGGGATACCTCCTTCAAGGTCGAAAGGAAAAATCTCAACTTTCCAAGCATCATTCTTATAGTGATAGGTCCTACAGACGACTTCAAACTCGATAATAAAAATGTCTAGGTATTCAGTGACCATCCCATGGAAATGGGGAAGAGCAGCTGGATTGATGCTCTTCATTCTTATATCTTGTTCTATTTCCAAGATAGGGATCTCAAACATCACTTGTTTTTCCTCTACTCTTTCTTTTGTTCTTACTTCTACTCTTTCCTCTACCATAATGAATAGAGAGGAAATCCAAAAAGACGAATATGAAGAAGTTTCCAAATTATTCGATTCCTCAACACTTTCTTCTATTTCCTTAGAAGTTCGATTTGAACTTTCCACAATAGTTTTTGACTCAGGGCTCCCTTCTTGTTCTTGCCTCATATTCCATGTTTGTCTTACACTTTGGTTATTGATTGTTGGTAAAAATCTTCCAAATTCATCCCTACCACAATGTATGCATTCTTCTAAAAAGGAATCTACTAAATACAAAAAACAAGACCACTTGCAAAAGGAAACACTTGTTAACCTTTGTTCCTTCTCCCTTTTACAATGGAATCCCCAGTCAGTAGTGTTTTCTTTCTTGAATATTTTAGCACTTCCCTATAAACAATGCCAAAAAGTGGTGATCTATAGAATTGTGTGCTATTGAATTCCAACCGTGGGAATCATAGACTTGTGAAGTGTTGTGCAAAGTTTATGCAATCTTCAAGGGAAAAGAACTCTGGAATTTATTCTATATTACTTTCTTTTAAGGAATGGAAACTACATGTGTTTTATATGCATATTATCTACAACATGGGTTATAGTTTTCTATAGCAGAATCCATCCAAGCATAAAATGACTTCTAGCTCATTGGTTGTTGCTACAAAATAAAATAAGTCCTTGGAATTTAAACTATGTCGTTGAAAGTAAATTACAATATTCATAACCCAATTCTACAAAAAAGAAACTAACATTGAAAAGTAAATTCAATGCTTTGTATATGAATATAATCTATATCATGTTGAACAAAACAACAATTCCTCTTGCCAAGCACAATTTTGTGTTATGCTAGCAAAAGTATAATCACAACACAAAAATATTGTAGCTACAAAACTAAAAACAACAACACAATGGAATAAGAAATGCAAATGCAAAATAACATACAAAGGTGCATTCAACTACAACCTACTCAAGTGAGCCCTACCAAAAGAGGACTAGTAAATCCCTCCTTAAAGAACTTAAATTATCTCATAAGAAAATTAATCTTTTATTTCATAAACAAACTTCAAAATTACAAATTTGAATATGCGATTCTTTTAACCCTAGTTGTATGAAACTCCAAAATCTATTATTGTCTACCCTCACTTGAGCAACATATGAGCATATTTCTATGAAAGAAGCTTAGGATTCTTGTTGAGAAACTCTAAGAATATCTACAAAGTAACAACTTATGGGTTGGGGACAAACTCAATCAACCAACATATGCCAGTGGTTCTTTTGTTGGGAAATAGGACCATCTTGAGGAGGCCAGAGTGTCTAATATTAGAGTTGTCATGTCGAAGTCCAAGAGAAGGGCTGGAGTATTACTTGCTAGTGGGGTTGTGGGATTGGACTTCGATTCCTAAGGCTTATAACCGATAGGATTTGTGGAGGGAGTTAAGGTTAGCCTTTTGAAATGCTTGGATTATGTGAGTACCATACTAGATGTTTTCTTGGGTAGATGAGGTCTCAAGTCCTGGGGCTCCAGTTAGACCCATAGGCTTTAATCCTGGTTCCGAAAGTAGGCAAGAAAAGCTAGAGAGTACTTGCGCTTTCCTGGTGTGGTAATGTGGACTTTCAATGTTTGTTGCAATCACTTGGTTGCCCCTTATACTAGTTACAATAGAGGGTGTTGTGGAAGATACATGAAGAAAATAAAAACCTATAAGTGACATAATTAAAGTTAACTTCGGGATGAATTTTCTCAAAGGGGGGAGTATGTAACGTCCCGTAATTTCAATTTAAGTATTAAATTGAAAATAAATAAACTTAAAATAATTAATAGATAATAATTAATTAAAATAAAATAATAATAATAATAATAATAAACAAATAAAATGACAATAAAATAAGCAAGAAATTATAATAAAAGAAAAAGACAAAAATAAGAGAAATTACTAAAAAGGAATAAAAGAAAAGCTAAATTAAGAAAAAGGTTTAAAACTACATGAATAATTACTTGATGGAAAGTGTAATCCATACATTGATGAGTAAGAAGAATTCTATATAATGGAGATGGAGAAGGAAGTGGGGGGTCTTTTGCTGATGCAATTAATGAAAAGGCTTGCAAGTTGGCTATTGACGCTTGAATCCGTTAGGACCGAAACAACAACCTCATGGGGATACAAATCCCCCTACATTTGTATAGAGGTGGTACTCCTTTTTAATTTTAAGATTTTCTTGGGACTCTAGATTTTTAGAATATGGTACTTTGCAGAATTATGTCGTGATAATCAAAGAAATATAAAGATTGCAAGAAAAAATAACAAGAAAGAAAATGTTTTGTTTTTCTTTTAAGAGAGTTCATGAGAAATGACCAGGAACCACACACTTCATACATTTGAAAGAAATAGACAAAGTTTCCTCACATCTATCATAGTTAAACAAAATATTTTTTATCACATAAAATAAAAGAAGATGGTCTACATACATAAGATAACTTTAATAGAGTAAAACAAGGAGAGCTCAAATAAAGATAATGATATATCAATCTCAGATACTTTATACTCAAAACTCAAAGTCACAAAGTACAACCAAAATTGATCCCCGAAATAGTTCTCTTAGGATTTCTAAAAACATATATAGTCTGTTACAAAGATTTGAAATTTAAATGTGGTTGTCCTTAGGATTGGGATTGGGGCTCCCACGGACCATAAAGAAAATACAAATAAGAATTAAGTTGTAGAAGGAGAATGATGGGAGATGCAGAGTAGCAAGACCTGGAAAGAAGACAGGGAGAAGTTATCACATTTTGGTTAAACCTTTCTAGTCAAAGAAGCGGAGTAACTGAATGGAAAACTGATAAAGAAAGCAAAAATGTGATCAGCGTGAACTTACTATGATGGTCTCTCGTTTCTTCAGTTGCTTGTTGTTGTCCTTTTATTGTCTTCATTGACAATTACAGGAACCGTCTCAACTATTTCTTTCCCTTCTTTGGTTAAATTGTCGATTGCCTTGCTGAACCAATCTTCAATATAACTTTTCATTGGTGCGACGTTTATTTCATGCCAGATTTTAATGTTGAAAAATTCACCTTCCAAATCTCTTAAGTCAAGAGAAATACCATGTATCGCTTCCTTAATATCTTGGTTTTTCATGAAATAATCAACTAGCCAATTGTTTATTTCATCTTCATTATATTCGAGTATGCCATAAAAAATTTCAACCGATAACCCTTTAAATATCTCAACTTGTTCGTCAAATTGTTGCATTGTTAGGAACATTGAGTTGAGAATTAATTTGGGGTCGTGTACCTTGTTAGTAGCTCCTGCTAGCTCTATCTTCGTAAGTATTTTGAACAGTTCTTCCTTTATTCGACTTGGGGAAGGCAGATCTTCCTCTCTTCTTCTTAGTTCTGTCATGTCTGAGATTTTAATTCCAAATGGTAAAACAACATCAGTGTAAAAACCTTCTTCGTTCTTCAAATCATCTTGCAAATATTCATGAAAAGCGTGTGCCCTTGAGCCAAAAGAAACAATATTTTTTTATACTTCCCACACTTTTGTTATTAGTGGCATTCTCTTCTTAATATTATTTTTTACATAACTCCAGACTGTTATGAGTATACTTGAAGATCCTTTCAATTTAATGGCAGGTGTGGTTGGTTTGACCATTGACAAAGGACTTGCGCCAAGGATTGAAAGAGGCATTAAGGCCTTTTCCAACTCTCTGATCCTTTCTTTTAACTTAGTATTTTCTCCTTCCAGACCACCAATAGAATCATCAAGAGCATCCCCGGCTGCTCTATGAATTTTCGAGATTTGGGACGGCCACATATCTTTCAGGTCAACCTCTGAGTGAGATTTTCCCTTCTTATTTTTATGATCACCTCTTTCTACAATTAATTTTTTAGATTCTTTATCAAAAACAACACTTTGGAAAGTAAATGGCTCTTCCTCAGTAAAGGTTTCATTTGCAACAACTTCCAATAAAACATTTTGTTGAGTTACAATTTCTAGTTGTTCCATTGCGGGAAATATTTTCTCGATATCCCCCTCCAGCTCCATGTCATCCAGAGAAAAGATTTGGATGTCATTTTCTATGAGGTTGTCATCTTCTTCTTGTATCAATTTTTTTTTTCTTTCTTACGGGAAACTTGTGCGAATTCTCAATTTTCCCGAAGGGGGGATTTTTCTCTCCTCCACCGCTTGAACTACTATTGGCAATCTTCCTAATTGGGTGAGCCGTTGGAGCATTTCTCCGGGATGTGGTATTTTTGGGAGTAACAACTGGAGATTGGGCGCTCCTTTCACTGGGACCCTTTCCTTTTTGCTTATAAAACTTGTTAGTACTGAGTATTATTTCTAAGTCACCAACATTGTGTACAGGAGCACTTTGGGTGTTATCTTCTTCTTCATTCAAGATAGTATGAATGAATGAGTTGTTGAATCCTAATGACATCATATGTTCCACAAAGATTTTGTTCGGATCAAACCCCTTTATTTTTTTAGCATACTTTAGATTTACAGTGTTGAAGCGATTCACAAACTCATGAATTTTATTTATGTTTCTGAAAATGAAATCTCCAATCTTCAATGGCAAGGTGATGAATTTATTTTACATTTTTTCGTGGAAAAAATGCAACAAGAAATTGTATTTCCTTGCCACCTCTGTAATGAATAATTTATCAGATACATGATACGGGAGAAAAGAAGGATTTTCTTTGGAACATAATATCCTTATGACACTTTGATTCTCCATTTGTTCTATCGTTCCTCTTTTCTCTAGAAATTTGTTAGCCTGGTCAGATATCCTTAAAGTATTCTCTCCCAACAACATCCTCTTGAAGACTGAAACAAAATCATTATAGACTTCATAAAAATATAAAGGGGTCTTATGTCTCCATAATTCCTGATACCAAAAGGTAACCGGATCTATTTCACAATTCATCCTCTTACTTATGGTCAATTTTGGGAATTGACAACAATACACTATAATGAATATCATATATGACGCCATAAAGAATTTTTTATCCTTTTTGTAGTGCGTTAACTGGGACGAGATTTCGATAGAAATCAATTTTCCCCAGTCAAAGATGGCTTGTTCTTTTACTGTAAAATATAAAATATAAAGAATCATGTGAAAAATGGTAGCAATGTTTTCCTGATCTGTCAACCTAGTAAACAACCAAGTGATTTCCCGAAAGGGGTTTTTAAAAGAGTCGACCTGAATCATGGTTATGTCTTCTGGAATAGACACAAGATTCTCCAAATATTCAGGCAAGAGGTCAAGGCCATTGTTATGTCTCTTCAAGAAATCTCTGCAGTATTCTCCTTTGAAGGTAAGTGTCGGCTCTAGGAACTTCAACATCCTGCGAAAGGCTTGCGGTGAAAGGGAAACAAGAGAATGAACTTGGAGTTGTATATTCCTCTGGCTTGACACATACTTCTCCACGCACCATGCAACAAGTTCTTTGCAGTCGAATACCTCAGGAACACATCATGCGTGAGCAATTCTGAATGTCTGGATTATGTCTTTTTGTGCAAGAGGAGAGGAGTAATATGAATATGCTCTGGACCACTGAAAGTTCTAGTCTTCACGACCAAAAATATTTAGAGTATCACCAAAGAACTGTTGTCTAGCTGTTGTTGCCATAGGTTGACGAGAGTATTCTTTCAGCTAGATAATAATTTGAAATGAATTTTTCGGAGAGATGACAATAATATAACCTTTGGCAAATAGTGCTTTAATGCAATTTAATGAAAAATCTCCTCGAGCCCTTTGATATTAATGACGATATTTTTGGAGCCTGCACAATTAGTTGTTATAATTAAACAACATTCAATGCATATTGGAAAAAGCACAAGAATGGCGGGGATGAACTAGAACAATTTTGAATATGGAGTTTTTCATGAACCCACCAACCCGGGAACCTGCCAACCCGCGGTTATGAATGATAAAAAATAAGCTAAGTGTTGCAAAGCGATCGGCTGTACTTGTATGTAGGAGAAATGAAACTTAGGGGCTCGGTACCCACGACAAGTCCAATGGTCATAATCTAGATCACAGACCTTTGGGTGTAAAGTGGAGATCGCGAAACTTGGAAGATGAAGGCTTGAATCTGTGAACCCCCGAAGTTGCTTAAAATGGTTAAGTATATTATAACAAGGAGGTCAGTCAGATTCATGACATAGGAACGTGAATGGAAATGAAAATCTGGGAATCTGCCTCCCCGTGAACCCACCGATTTTTTAAATGAAACTAAGTATGGTAACTATAAACGGATAGAAGAAGTGAAGAAAGGGAAGGGAAATAAGGGAAAGTATAGAAGAAGGAAAAGAAAGGGAAAAAAAGAAGAATTTGGGAAAATAGAAAAGGGAAGGAAAATTTGGAAGCAAGAATTGATCTCAACACTGACATAGGTAGTTGATTGAAGGCTTGGGGGCTCTTAGTCGTGATGACTGAGAGTTGGTTGGGAGGAGAATCATCCACCACACTTTGTTGTGGCATGTTGCTTTCGATGTTTGTTGCAGTCACTTGGTTGCCCCTTATTCTAGTTACAATAGAGGGTGTCGTGGAAGATATGGGAAGAAAATAAAAACCTATAAGCAACATAATTAAAATAACTTTGGGATGAAGTTTCTCAAAGGGGGGAGTATGTAATGTCCCGTACTTTCAAATTTAAGTATTAAATTGAAAATAAATAGACTTAAAATAATGAATAGATAATAATTAATTAAAATGAAAGAATAATAATAATAAATAAATAAAAAGATAATAAAATAAGCAAGAAATTATAATAAAGGAAAAGATAAAAATAAGAGAAATTACTAAAAAGGAATCAGATAAAAACTAAATTAAGAAAATGTTTAAAACTACATGAATAATTACTTGATGGCAAGTGTAATCCATACATGGATGGGTAAGAAGAATTCTATATAATGAAGATGGAGAAGGAAGTGGGAGGTCTTTTACCGATGCAATTGACAAAAAGGCTTGGAAGTTGGCATAGGTAGTTGATTGAAGGTTTGGGGGCTCTTAGTCGCACGATGACTTAGAGGTTGGTTGGGAGGAGAATCATCCACCACACTTTGTTGTGGCGTGCTAGATCGAATATTGGAGTGCATCGGTTCGACATTCATAGCATTGTATGTACATTGGTTCCTTCAACTCTTAAGTAAGTTTCTCACCACTCACTCCTTGTGAATTATGTAATCAAGATTAATGTATCCTTGTGTTTTTAAGTTAAAATATGCAAATTGCTATGTTTATTTATGCATTTATATTTATTAGAATTTGAGCCATTACATAAATAGATTTTCTTTTAGATCAGTTTGTTAACCAATGTGCATGTACCATTTTGGGCAAAATAGTCTAGTTCGATGTTCACATAAATGTTCTAGAAAATTTGTTTAATGTATCTAATTGTAAATTCTAAGTTTTATCTATTCAAAATTGCATATTTTGATGTAACATCATTTTACAAGTTTGACCACGACCTTTTATAATATATCATTTAACCATTATTATGAAAAAAATACATGAATAAAATAAATTGCTAAAATAGATGTCAATTTTTTTAATTATAAAAATTGATATTGGTTATTTCAACAATTCCATATTGTACTAAATTTGACATGATTTTAATTGTAAAATTAGCCAAAATTTAAAGCATTCCCAATTCGTTTGTGAGACATCTCTTCTATTATTGCTATATCGTATCTTTGCTTGCTAACTCCTTTGTGTGGTCTCCTCGTGTGTCAGTAAAAGGTGAATTAATTCTCTACTACAAGATTTTTAAACTATGGTGAATGGTGAATTTTGTATCTATACTTATTAACTCGTAATTATTATAACAATTGAAAGAATTAATATTATAACTATTGCAAATAAAAAAAATCACACATAGCATATAAAATCCATGGGGATTCTTCCATCCTAAGGACCACCTTTTTTTATAAAGGAATATGAACACAATCGTGTACCTATAGTTCAAATATTTTTCTTTCGTATCGTCCATATACCCATACCCATATTTACACGTAGACATACCCATGTGACATAACCCTTAACCTAACCTAACCTAAAGGATAACCATAACCATGTTATTGATGCAACCTTGAACCTTAGCGAAGGTTTCGTGAAATAGTTTTTATTAAAAATATATTGTTTCAAATCTCTTATTGAACACCAATGTACGTTGTGGTACAACAATTGACCATTAGTTTTAAGCTAGAGGTAAAAATCATTATTCCTTACTCTATAGTGGTAAAGAATAATTAAATAAAAAATAAATCAAGTGGTAAAAATTAATTAAATAAAAAGCAATTCAAGTGATAAGTGATAACGAATAATTAATAAATAAATAAACATAGTTTAATTATGAAGGAAAAAAAAAATATATATATATATATATATATATATATATATATAATTTAACTAATTTAAAAAAAAAAAAACTTGTGCATTATTTTTATTGCTTTTCATTGACTTTTATATTTTATTACATGATGTTAAATTTACAAGTGTAAATCATTTTTTTTCTAAATTTATTGTATTAAAATAATTTACTATGGAGAGATGTTGTCATGTAACTTATATTGCTTTAATTAATAAGAAGAAAAAAAATAAATGAAAAATAAATAATTGCATATGTGATAATATCTAAAAACAATTCAATATAAGTTTATCTTAAATTTAAATTTATTAATTTTAAATAGAGAGGGATTAATTTTTTTAATGTGTATTTTTTTTAATTATTTAATATGAAGAAATTAATACATGATATGAAATTAAATGATAAAAAAATTTAAGCCTTAATAAATTTGACCCCTCTCGATGTTTGATAGATCCAAGTTTAAGATGAATTTATATTGATCTAAAGACAAATCCATACAAATATTGATATTGTGACTAATGTTGATAATTAAGTCCATGCAAATATTGATGTTGCAGTTAATATTGATAATTTTCTTAAACGGTGCCTCTTTGTGTTGTGCTATGCAATGCTTTTATGATGCCGAGAGATCTTTTAAATTGATGCAAAAATTGACACAAGGTTGGAATGATAGTACAATCAAGTTTTAGAAAGAGTGATATAACGCAAATAACACACACACAAGTTGTTTCAGAATTTCCTCCAAGGTTATAAATAACACACACCCCGCACTTGCCACCTCAATTTTTCCAAACAATAATACCTTTAAGGTAAGAGGTTAAATTATAATTAAGGATAGTATTTGATTTCATGGATAGGACTAAGACTAGAGGTAGCCTTGAGACTATGAACACAAGGGAAACTAGCTTCCTTACAAATACTATCTAGGCTGAAATTACCTTTCTTGCAGATACTATCAAAGTTTTCCGTTGGCTAAGAGCTCACCATCTTCAAACGTAAGGAAAGAGATTAACGGTACAAGACTCAAAGACATCTAGAAAGAATAGAAGTCTACCCCTTTATGAACCACCAACTAGTCATTTCAAGTGGCATGGTTTCCTTTGAATAAGGATGATGGGTGAGCACACATTCATGGATAGAAGCCATGATGGTTGTCCTCAATGCCACTTGACAAGTGAGTTATAATAGATTTTTCCACCTTAATGAAAAAAAAAAAGGTTATGGAAGTCTGCCCCCTTAAGAACCACTAACAATGAAAATTATAATAAATTTGAAATTATAATAGATTTTATCACCTTAAAAAATAGAAATAATAACCATAAATTAAACTAATAAAAGTTAAGTAAATAAAGCAAGAATATAAATAATTATCATATATATATATAATACAGCATGAGTTGCTTTAATAGTTAAGAACATGTGTTTCCTTCTAAAAAATCACAAATTCAAATCCAAAAAAATAAGATATATATACCTAAATTCCATTAAAATTAATTAGATTTATAGATTTGATTAATTATTTCTTTATAATCTAATTACCCAAAAACTATTTCGTAGAACAACTAATATTAATATAACCACATACATATATATTATTATTTCGTAGTTTATTTTCAAATGCTCCGTTCAGTCAATACTCTGCCCACACTAACTAGAAAGTTAATTTTCAAATATTTTGTTCAGTCAACACTCTGCCCAGACTAGCTCGACCAGCAAAAGGATTGGCTTCAGGTGTAGGTTACCAGTGATGTATATCTACTATCTTAATTATGAAAAACATTGTGCCAACCAATAATGGCAGAGCGAAAAAGGGCCTTACTCATTTGAAATCTTAAATATATAAATTGTAAGTCAAACAAAATGAGATTTCAAAGTTTATGAACAGTGAGAACGCCGGTTAATAGATTCATCAGCCTCAAATTTTGTAATGCATTCAATTATTACGATCTGAAAATCGGCGGCCACGAGTCAGACATATAACTACAATCGGAAAATCAATATGATAATCTTCCAGGAAGAACGCATGCTGAAGGACTAAATAGAATCGGCCATTGGATTCTACTGTTTGTCTTGTCTTCTGCTTGCTTTAATGGCAGTCGGGGTGGTAGATGGGAAGAAGAGCAGCGGGCTGCGGGCAGGACGATGAGAATAAAGGAGAAAGAAATAACGTATTAACGTCCTTCTCATTTGTTGAAACAACAACAGTCAGTCAGTCAGTAACGCATGCAGCTGCCTGCCATGAATTCGTTCGTTCGTGGAACATTAATTTTTTGACTCTTTGAGAAGTTAAATCTCATTACAAAAGGCGGCATGTAGCAGGCAACCGTACTAGTCTGCTCTGACAAATTCAKCTTGCCTTCCCTAGATGGGAGCAATTTCAAAGGAATCCTAGATGATTATGGGAAGAACTTTAAAAGCAAACCCTCCGCAACAGAGCAATATGATGAGTCTCAGAAGTATCAATCGAACAATCAATACGTAGTGCGAAATCAGGAAATCAGAGAGTGACAATTTCATATGGAGCTGGCACTGCCTTCAGAGGCAGCAGATTACTGTGTGTTATGTGAAGGTGGTACTATCTTTGGAGGTAAAAACTAAAGCAGTAGGTTAAAGATTTTACTAAACTCAAAAAAAATTAGGGCATATTTGTCTGAAATTTGGTGAGAAATTGTTGGATTCCTATATTTAAGTGACTATTTTTGTAAAATCTCAATGTCTTGGAAGTTTTTCAGTAAGCTGAATCCATTTCTACATTTAAAAATAAATTTTGAACAACAAAAAATAGTGACTACCACAGAATTCCCACTAAAAAAATCATTTGATGCATGGGCATCTTCCAAACTCAACTCAGTAATTGACCTCTAGAAGGTCTTAGCAATTTATGAGAGGAAGTTGGTTTCCTCGTTGTAGAAGCTTGTAGTTTGTTTTATTTTCCTAAGTTGTAATAGTATTAGAATAGTTCTAATTGTGTTCGAGAAGAAAATATTTTGGCATGTAATGTAACTACTATGTCTATTTTAGATAGGAAGCGAGGGAGTTAGAAAATCTAGGGTGAGTTGTTTTGATTCGATCCTATTCAAGGAAACAAATCAATTATTATCGAGCAAATTAGAGGTTATTGTTTGGATTTTTAGAATGCAATTCGATCTCTGTGATTGGGATCGATTTTTCTCTTCTTTGTATAAATAAACCTTGGGCGTGCAAACGCAGTAGCAATGGGAGTAATAAGAATTGAATATTGTTGTGAAAGCTTGTTTTTAATGTTAAATTTGACCATTCATTGAAAGAATTAACTCCTAGATCGATTTTGTGTGTATAAATGGTTGTGTTCTTTCCTATTCTATCAACTTGATAAATGGTATGGTCGTAGCGAACCCACAGAAGTTAAATTTCAATGTTGAAATCGTTCGCAAGTTTTAGTTTGGCGTGGTTTTAATTGTAGCGTGTTTCCAATTTTATCCAAACCGCTATCTTTAGTGACTCCAACTAACTGGACCATCCTTTCGAATCCTTTACAGTGTTCGCGGTTGATTGCCTCTAGTGGTCGGTGATCTGGTTAACGTATCATTATCAACTTGACCAAAATCAAGTTTTATATATATATATATATATATCCCAGTGATTGCAAAGATATCTCAGTGATTCGGTGAGGCAAGGCAGACCTGGTCTGGTGACTGATTACCAATACATAACAAGGTCGAGAGTTAACATCTAGTGCTCGGTTCCCAGTGGTCTGATGAACAATTGACATAGAGAGAATTTTCCCCAATTGCTCGGTGCGCAAGTGGCCGGTTGGCAGAATTGTCAACTGACAATATTTCAGACGTAAATTGACGGGAAAACTGTAATATTCAGGATTATAGTAAACCTTGCCGATTTTTTTTGGGTTAAAGGTGTGGATTTGATCCAGATTAGCATCAATTTTTCTATCAAAGCGGAAGCCATAAAAGGATAAATAGAGTTGAGAGATGGCATTCAAAATCAAAGGAGAAAGAGGTCGAGGCTAAGGTCGAAGAGGAAGACCCATTGTGAATAATCTCTAAGCATGGTTGGAAGCTATGGAAGCTTCTCAACGAAGAGGCATTGACATAGGAGATGTCAGCAAAAGAGAGGAGGAATCTTCAGAAGCAAAAGTAGATCCTGAAAAAGATAATGTTGAAGAAATATTGGTCAAACCTATCATGGGAATAAGCTCCAGACCAAAGATGGAGGTTCCAATCTGATTAGTACTATGGATAAGTACTTCAAGTATGAAAATGTAGTAGACAAAAAGAAGGTAAAGTTGGTTGTGACAAGAATTAAAGTACATGCATTATTGTGGTGGGATGGAGTACAACTTGAGAGGCAAAACAAAGGCAAGACAAGAATCAAAAGTTGGGATAGAATGATAGCAAAGTTGAAAGGTAAGTTCATGCCCAAAGATTATCAACTTAATCTTTTTACACAGATGAAAAATATGAAACAGAAAGGTATGTCAGTTAAAGAATACACTGAAGAGTTTTATAGATTAAATATTAGAGTTGGCCACATAGAAGAAAACTCAAAAAAGGTTGCTAGATATCTTAATGGACTAAGATATGAGATTCATGATGAAATTGGCATTTTATATCCAAATACTGTAACTGAGAAGGCATATCGGTTTTCTCTTAAGGCAAAGGGAAAGTTGACAAGGAAGCAAAGTCAAAGAAGAAGAGGTCGAAATCCAGCAAGAAGTAGAGGACAACAAGGTGGCAGAGGGAAGTTTCCAACTCAAAAATGAAGAAGCCAACAATTCACATTAGCAAGAACAATCACCAAGAGGTGGTGATTTCAAAAGATGAAGACCTTATCAAAGAGGCAGGGGTTCTCTTATTAGATGTTTTAGGTCATGAAATAAATTCGAACATAGATCTTATGAGTGTCCATAAAACACTTCCAAAAGTAGAGGAAGTGCAAATGTTGTGCAGGCTGAGGAAGAAAGTGTGGAGTCACCTGTGCATGAGAATGCACCAGAGGTTGGAGAGTCTTTACTTATGAAGAGAGTATTGTTGAAACCAATCAAGGAGATTAAAGAAATTGAATAGAGGAATACACTCTTCAAAATTGTATGTAAAAGCAAAGATAAAGGTTGTAAAGTCATTATTGATAGTGGTAGTATTGATAATTCGGTGTCTACATAAATGGTTGAAAACTTGGGTTTGAAAAAAACAATACATCATATTCCATACAAAGTGTCACGACTGTAGAAGGGACATCAGTTTTTGGTTAATAAACAATGTGAAATGGAGTTTTAGATTGGAAGCTACAAGGACAAGGTACTTTGTGATATTATGCCTATGGATGTGTGTTATATTTTCTTAGGTAAACCTTGACAGTATGACATGAAGACAATACATGATGGAAAGAACACCACATACACTTTTGAGAAGGAAGGGGATAAGCACACACTCTGACCATTAAAGGATGAAGGTGCAACTGGAGAATTCAACCCTAAGGTATTGTTGATCAGTGGAAAATAATTTCTGCAAGAAATTAAAAATGAGGCAGTGCATTTTTCTTTAGTTGTTAAACCCAAGGTAATTCTTACTAGCACAAATTTGAATGATTTTCTTGAAGAAGTTCAAAATTTGTTGGATGAATTTGCTAATATTGTGGTTGATGATTTGCCAAGTGGGTTACCTCCATTAAGAAGCATCAATCATCACATAGATTTGATTATAGGGACTAATCTTCCTAATAAGGCATCATATCGAACGACTCCAAAGGAGAATGAGGAAATTAAAAATCTAGTACAAGAGTTGTTGGATAAGGGCTTGATCAGGGAAATTTTAAGCCCATGTGTTGTTCCTATAGTGTTAATTCCAAAGAAAGATGGAGGATGGAGAATGCACACAGATTCCAGAGCCATAAATAAAATCACAATTAGGTATAGATTTCCATTACCTCATATTGATGATTTGATGGATTGTTTGAGTGTTAAGGTCCTAACCCGCACATAGGTAGATCAATGTATTCAGATGTAATAAAGGTCAATATTAATAAGGCCTTTCAATAAAATAGAATAAGGCGGATGTAAGAAGACCTAATAGAAGCTTCCGCTTCTAGAAGGATCTTTCTCTAGATGCTTCTCTTAATAGACATATTTAGTATAAATAAGGGTTGAGGGTATGAAAACCCTAGCTTGGAGATTATTGTAACAGAGTGTTGCTCGAATGGAGGTTGCCCCCTCGAAGAGGCCTATGAACATTGCTTTCTGAATCAAAGTGCTATTTCAGTTGTTGTTCTCATATTATTTATGTGTTGTTGTGGATGATTATGCTGGTTATATTATTGTTATTCTGCCATTCCTAGCATTTTATTTTTGTTCTGCGTATTTATTAGATCTGGTATCTTGCATTGAGTGGTGCTAAATATTTTTCAAAACTAGATTTGAAGAGTGGGTATCGTCAGATAAGAGTTAGAGAAGGAGATGAATGAAAAACAACTTTTAAAACAAATTATGGATTGTATGAATGGTTGGTAATGCCTTTTGGACTCACAAATGCTCTTAGCACTTTTATGAGGTTGATGAATGAAGTGCTAAAATAATTTATTGGTAAATTTTTCATAGTTTACCTAGATGATATCCTGGTATATAGCCAGTCTAGAGAAGAACATTTGAAACACCTCAGATTGGTTTTGAAGAAGTTGCAAAAAGAAAAACTACTAATCAATCTGAAAAAGTGCAATTTTGTGAAGACATAATTGATTTATTTGGGTTTTGTGATATCAATAGATGGTTTGAAGATGGATCAAGAAAAGTTCAAGGCTATAATAAATTGGCCTACTCCAAGGAGTATTTTCGAGGTAAGGAACTTTAATGGTTTTGCAAGATTTTATAGAAAATTTCTCAGAAATTTTAGTGGAATATGCACTCCAATTGTAGAGACAATTAAATGAAACAAACATCTATTTAAATGGACAAAGAGAACTGACAAGAGTTTTAAATTATTAAAGAAGAAAATTACAGAACAATCGATTTTTGCATTGCTAGATTTTAATAAGACATTTCAATTTGAGTGTGATAAACGTGGGATTGCAATAGGAGCTATTCTAAGTAAAGAAAGAAAACTTATTGCTTACTTTAGTAAAAACATTTTGAGGCCAAACATAAATATTCTTCATATGATAAAGGATTTTATGCCATTGTTCAAGCATTGAAGAAATTGTGACATTACCTCATGACTAAGGAATTTTTTCTTTATACTGATAACCATGCCTTGCAATTTATCAACAATCAAACCAAATTAAGTCAGAGACATGTTAAGTGGGTTGAATTTCTGCAAAATTTTACCTTTGTTATCAGACATATAAGTGGGAAACCAAATAAGCTAGTAGATGCATTAAGAAAATTCAATTTAATTTTGCATGAGTTTCAAGTGAATGTCTTAGGACTTGATGAATTGAAAGAGATGTATAAAGATGATGCAATTTTTAAAGATGCTTGTGCATCCTATGAGAATCCAGTGAGTAGATACATAATTCCATGGTTAGAGTGTATGATATAGGAAGGTTTATTGTAAAGGCAACAAATTATGCATTCTGAGGTGTTCAATGAGAGAAAATTTACTAAAGGAAAAGCATAGTGGAGGATTAGCATGACATTTTGGGCAAGACAAAACATTCACTGGATTAAGAGCATTTTATTTCTGGCCTGGTATGAAAAATGATGTTAAAATATTTGTTGAAAGATGCAAGGTGTAATGTCAGTATGCAAATGAAAGGAGTCAGAATCTTGGATTGTATCAACTATTGTCGATGCCAAGAAGACCATGGGATTATGTAAGTATGGACTTTGTGTTAGGATTTCCAAGAACTCGACAAGGTAATGATTCAATTTATGCGGTTGTCGATAGATTTTAAAAAATGACACATTTTATAACTTTCACAAAGATGAGTTATGCAACCAATATTGCAAATTTGTTCTTTAAATAGGTTGTCAGACTGCATGGATTTCCAAAAGGTATTATCTATGACATAGACACAAAATTTGTCAGTCATTTTTGGAGAAATTTATGGAAAAAGTTAGGAACTAATCTCAACTTTAGTTCAACATACCACCCACGAACCAATGGGAAAACATAGGCGGTAAATAGAAGTTTAGGAAATATTTTAAGATGTCTGGTTGGTGAACATCCCAAGCAGTGGGATGAAGTAGTTGCACATATAGATTTTGCATATAATGATTCACCTAATAGAAGCACATGATTAAGTCCAATTCAAATTTTGTATGGAATGCATCCAAGAGAAATTTATGAATTAAGAAATTTAGGTAACCAAGAAATGATAAGTGTCGACGATGAAGATTTTGTAGTAAGTATGTAGGAAATGCAGGAAAGAGTTAAGAAGTTGCTACAAGACAACAACAACAAGTACAAACAGAGAGCAAACATGAAGAAAAGACAACTGGATTTTGAAGTTGGATATTTGGTTATGGAACACCTTATAAAGGAAATATTTCCTAAAAGGGAATACAACAAACTAAAACTCAAAAATATTGGACCATGTAAAGTGTGGAGGAAGTTTTCCTCAAATTGTTATGAAACAAAACTTCCAAGTAACATTGGAATTTCTCAAATTTTTAATGTATCATATGTGTACCCCTTCAAGGAAGCACTAGACAGTTCAACAGATGCACTTGTTAATGACAAAATTCAGACCATAGAATGGGAGAAACAACTACCTACAACACATCATAAACAAATTGAATCAGTTTTGGACAATAATTTAGTGAAGAAGACACAGGGTAAAGAGTATTTTCATTTCTTTGTCAAGTGGAAAGGACAACCACCTGAGGGTGCTATGTGGATGACAACAATATCAATTTATGAATATCGTACGAGTATTGAAGAAATCCTGGAACAAAGCCCATGAACATGTATTTTCTCCCCCAAGAGTCTAATGGAGGAGCATATTCCAAAGTCAACTTAGTAATTGACCTCTAGAAGGTCTTAGGAATTTATGAGAGGAAGTTGGTTTCATCATTGTTGTAGAAGCTTGTAATTTGTTTTATTGTCCTAAGTTGTAACAGTTCTAGAATAGTTTTAAGTGTATTCAATAAGAAACTATTTTTCCATGTAATGTAACTGCTAT
Source organism: Picea engelmannii (assembly GCA_009831015.1). NCBI lineage: Eukaryota > Viridiplantae > Streptophyta > Pinopsida > Pinales > Pinaceae > Picea > Picea engelmannii. The sequence goes on from ML809207.1 coordinate 86,947, forward strand.
GTATATTTTAGATAGGAAGTGAGGGAGTTAGAAAATATAGGGTGAGATGTTTGGATTCGATGCTATTCAAGGAAACTAATCAATTATTATCGAGCAAATTAGAGGTTATTGTTTGGATTTTTAGAATGTGATCATATCTATGTGATTGGGATCGATTTTTCTCTTCTTTGTATAAATAAACCCTGGGCGTGAAAACACAACAACAATAGAAGTAACAAGAATTGAATATTGTTGTGAAAGCTTGTTTTTAATGTCAAATTTCTCCATTCATTGAAGGAATTATCTCCCAATTATGATTATGATCCAAGAAGGTTTTTGTTGATGAAATAGATAACATACCTTTCAACAACACCATGTTATCCTGACATAAAACTTAAGGATTTTCTAAAACATTAGTGTGGATGTTGAGAAGGAGGACATATAGTGGGGTGGCTATCTTTCTAAAATCAAGGATGAACCTTGTATAGTAAATAGCTTGCCCCAAAAAAATTTGGACTTCGTGCTACTTTGTAGGGGTGGATGGGTCCTGAAAGACTAAGCTTTTGGCATGGTCAACCTTCAAGATACATGCAACTCAAATGTAGTGTCCTAACACTATACCTTCATTCATCAACATGAGTCACTTTTTGTGGTAAGGGAATTGCATAAACCAAAAAGTAGGACTCTAGAGGAAAAGGTACCCCGAGAACATGTAAAAGTGGTTTTATAATGGTCCTCAAGCACAATCTATATTTGGTTATACTCATTGAAACCATCAAGGAAGGAAAAGTGTTTTTTCCTGGATAAAGTATCCAATACTTGATCAATAAATGACAAAGGGAAAGTGGTCCTTACAAGTTGCCTTATTGAGCTCCTGGTAGTCCACACACACTCATTGTTTCTCTCGTTTTTTGGCACTATAACTAGTGGGGAGAATCGAGACCCATTGACTATCTAAAATAGAGTAAGTGAGATCAACATCTAATAGTTTCTACAACTTTGTTTTAATAATGTCCTTGAGGGATGGCTTCATTCAATGTTGAGGCTATTGAATAGGATGAGTGTTATCATTGATATAGATATGATGTCTACAAATGTTATTCCTGTCATATCTTGTCACTCCCGTGCAAAGGTAGTGCAGTGTTTCTATAACAGATTTATCAAATTTTTCTACTGGGAAGGACTTAGTTGGTTGTTAATATTCAAAGTTTTACCATGAAATATTTCTACTAAAATGATTGGTGAGTTAGACATTTATGTAGTGAGGATATCAACGAATCATATGTTGTTGTTTAGGTTGGCTCCCATTGGGTCCTCACTAGTGGTTATCGACTTCATCATATTCATGATCCAACTCTCTAATTTGGAACTATCGAGGATACAAGTTCTGCATGAAGTTTAGATTATATTATCCTCATCTTAATTTTTCAAGGTTATGGATATGTCAATGGTAAAAGTAGCTTGGGCATGATCTTTATAAAATGTATCACTTTCTTCATCTCCACATTGGTTCTGCAGCTTCTAGGAATGGTTTGGCTAGGGGATATAGTGTAAGATTTTTGTGGGATTGACCATTAGAAAAGGTCATGTCACCAATTCTACAATCGATGTAAGCATCAATGATTTCCATCCAAGGTATTCCAAGAAACATAGGATATCCTCTTAATCCAGATTTGGTTTGTAGGACCAAAAAATATACTAGATACTCCTAGGAGTCTATTGAGACTATAATGTCTTCTAGATTGAGAGTGGAACTATCAACCATTTGGAGGAGAATGGGGGCATATCTCAAAAATGTTTGGAGTTCTAATTTCTTTAGGTTTTCCTTGGTCGTGAAATTTATGGATGCTCCTAAAATCAATCAAGGTGTTCATTACCAATTTATTAACAATACAAATACTTACGATAGGGCTACTTGGATCATAATATTTAGGAAAAAGTAGTTTCCCAAGCATGAGATCAACAAGTTGTCTTCTGACATGGATATTTTGTGGGTCTTTCTTTTCTCTTCCTAGTTTCTTCAGGCAGAGTTCCTTTACGACCTTGAAATAAATGGGAACATCCTTGATGACCTCAATCAATGGTATTTTAACACTTAATTTCTCCTAGAAAATCAAACTTTGGTTGGGTAAATAATTTAAGCTAGTTTAACTTTTCTGGAAAATTCAGTGTGCTATCTTTTGTCTACTCCTTTTTTTGCTTATGTGTGGATTGTTGTGTTTGAATTCCATGGCTTTGCAACTATTCTTCCTCTGAAAGTTTAGTGATGATTGGTGGAAAAGGGTTTACTACCATCTTCCTTTAATAGAGTTGAAGTTCATTATAGTCAAGGAATTCTACAGAGTAAGTGTTAGGAGTTACCATCTCATTGTTACATACTAGTTTATTATTCTTTGGGTTTGGTGCAAGTTGTGTAGGTAGTGAGTGGCCTAGAAGTTGGGGAGTGTTGTTTTGCTAAGGAGGTGGTAACAATGTTTGTTGTTGAGAAGGTGATTTCCACCCTTGATAAGATCTAAGAAAACCATTGTTTTTTTTGGGTTTCTAGTATGGAGAGAAGGATGCCTATTGATTTTGAAATTTTTTGTATTTCCATTGTTGTTGAGGTGGAAATGGGTTTGGAAAAAATTAAGGAGTAACGTAATACCAGTTTGGAGGTGGATTCAATTTACTATTCCAAGGAGAATTGAAATGCTAAGGGTGTTCATAAGGCATACCTTGAGTCATGGGGCACAATAGTCCTTGCCTTCTTTGGTTGATGAAGAAAACGTGCTCCATGTTTTTCTCATCTCCCTTGTGTAGAGTCTTCAAACTGAGAAACTATGGGCACTGAATAATGCCATGATTCTCCTTGAAAAGGCTATATATTTCTACATTGTTCAATGGACATTCATGGAGAGCATGGTGTTTAGTGCAGTTTGGACAAAATTGTTAGACCCATCTCAACCTCCTCTTGTTACTTTTTGACTTGAAGGCTATCAAACTATACTACTAGTGAATGTGAGATACCTATCTTCATTTCTTCTAACAAGTCACTAATCTCTACTTTTGTTTAAATCCAGTTGTCATTTTGAAAGTTTGTACAATAAATCGTCTTGTTCCCTTGTGCTTCCTAAATTTAAATGTTTTTGTCCTTAGGATTGGGATTGGGGCTCCCACTGACCATAAAGAAAATACGAATAAGAATTAAGTTGTAGAAGGAGAATGATGGGTGATGCAGAGTAGCAAGACCTGGAAAGAAGACAGGGAGAAGTTATCATATTTTGGTTAAACCTTTCTAGTCAAAGAAGCTGAGTAACTGGATGGAAAACTGATAAAGAAAACAAAAATGTGATCAGCGTGAACTTACTATGATGGTCTCTCGTTTCTTCACTTGCTTGTTGTTGTCCTTTTATTGTCTTCATTGACGATTACAAGAACCGTCTCAAATGTTTCTTTCCCTTCTTTGGTTAAATTGTTGATTTCCTTGCTTAACCAATCTTCAATATAACTTTTCATTGGTGCGACATTTATTTCATGCCAGATTTTAATGTTGAAAAATCCACCTTCCAAATCTCTTAAGTCAAAAGAAATACCATGTATCGCTTCCTTAATATCTTGGTTTTTCACGAAATAATCAACTAGCCAATTGTCTATTTCATCTTCATTATATTCGAGTATGCCATAAAAAATTTCAGCTGATAACCCTTTAAATATTTCAACTTGTTCGTCAAATTGTTGCTTTGTTAGGAACATTGAATTGAGAATTAATTTGGGGTCTTGTACCTTGTTAGTAGCTCATGCTAGCTCTATCTCCGTAAGTCTTTTGAACAGTTCTTCCTTTTTTAGTATGGATTCACTACATGCTTGAACAATGTTACTCAAATTCTTGATCTTTTCCTTCCAGCAAACATTTAGTTGTTTTATTCGACTTGGAGAAGGTAGATCCTCATCTCTTCTTCTTAGTTCTGTCATATCTGAGATTTTAATTCCAAATGGTAAAACAACATCAATGTAAAAACCTTCTTCATTCTTCAAATCAGCGTGCACATATTCATGAAAAGCTTGTGCCCTTGAGCCAAAAGAAACAATATTTTTTTATACTTCCCATGCTTTTGTTATTAGTGGCATTCTCTTCTTAATATTATTTTTTACATAACTCTAGACTGCTATGAGTAGACTTGAAGATCCTTTCAATTTAATGGCGGGTGTGGTTGGTTTAACCATTGACAAAGGACTTGCGCCAAGGATTGAAAGAGGCATTAAGGCATTTTCCAACTCTCTGATCCTTTCTTTTAACTTAGTATTTTCTCCTTCCAGGCCACCAATAGAATCATCAAGAGCATCCCCGGTTGCTGTATGAATTTTTAAGATTTGGGACGGCCACATATCTTTCAGGTCAACCTCTGAGTGAAATTTTCCCTTCTTATTTTTCTGATCACCTCTTTCTACAATTAATTTTTTAGATTCTTTATCAAAAACAACACTTTGGAAAGTAAATGGCTCTTCTTCACTGAAGGTTTCATTTGCAACAACTTCCAATAAAACATTTTGTTGAGTTACAATTTCTAGTTGTTCCATTGCGGGAAATATTTTCTCAATATCCCCCTCCAGCTCCATGTCATCCAGAGAAAATATTTGGATGTCATTTTCTATGAGGTTGTCCTCTTCTTCTTGTATCAAATTTTTTCTTTTCTTTCTTATAGGAAACTTGTGCGAAATCTCAATTTTCTCAAAAGGGGGTTTTTCTCTCCTCCACCGCTTGAACTACTATTGGCAATCTTCCTAATTGGGTGAGCCGTTGGAGCATTTATCTGGGATGTGGTATTTTTGGGAGTAACAACTGGAGATTGGGCGCTCTTTTCACTAGGACCCTTTCCTTTTTGCTTATAAAACTCGTTAGTACTGAGTATTGTTTCTAAGTCACCAACATTGTGTACAGGAGCACTTTGGGTGTTATCTTCTTCTTCATTCAAGATAGTATGAATGAATGAGTTGTTGAATCCTACTGACATCATATGTTCCACAAAGATTTTGTTCAGATCAAACCCCCCCTTTTTTTTAGCATACTTTAGATTTACATTGTTGAAGTGATTCGCAAACTCATGAATTTTATTTATGTTTCTGAAAATGAAATCTCCAATCTTCCATGGTAAGGTGATGAATTTTTTTTTCCTTTTTTCATGGAAAAAATGCAACAAGATATTGTATTTCCTTGCCACCTCTATAATGAATAATTTATCAGATACATGATACGGGAGAAAAGAAGGATTTTCTTTGGAACATAATATCCTTATGACACTTTGATTCTCCATTTGTTCTATCGTTCCTCTTTTCTCTAGAAATTTGTTAGCCTGGTCAGATATCCTTAAAGTATTCTCTCCCAACAACATCCTCTTGAAGACTGAAACAAAATCATTATAGACTTCATAAAAATATAAAGGGGTCGTATGTCTCCATAATTCCTTATACCAGAAGGTAACTGAATCTGTTTCACAATTCACCCTCTTACTTATGGTCAATTTTGGGAATTGACAACAATACACTATAGTGAATATCATATATGACACCATAAATAATTTTTTATCCTTTTGTAGTGCGTTAACTAGGACGAGATTTCGATAGAAATCAATTTTCCCCAGTCAAAGATGGCTTGTTCTTTTACTGTAAAATATAAAATATAAAGAATCATGTGAGAAATGGTAGCAGTGCTTTCCTGATCTGTCAACCTGGTAAACAACCAAGCGATTTCCCGAAAGGGGTTTTTAAAAGAGTCGACCTAAATCATGGTTATGTCTTCTGGAATAGACACAAGATTCTCCAAATATTTAGGCAAGAGGTCAAGGCCATTGTTTGGTCTCTTCAAGAAATCTCTGCAGTATTCTCCTTTGAAGGTAAGTGTTGGCTCTAGGAACTTCAACATCCTGTGAAAGGCTTGTGGTGAAAGGGAAATAGGAGAATGACCTTGGAGTTGTATAATCCTCTGGCTTGACAAATACTTCTCCACGCACCATGCAACAAGTTCTTTGCAGTCGAATACCTCAGGAACACATCATGTGCGAGCAATTGTGAATGCCTAGATTATGTCTTTCTATGCAGGAGGAGAGGAGTAATATGAATATGCTCTGGACCACTGAAAGTTTTGGTCTTCACGACCAAAAATATTTAGAGTATCACCAAAGCACTGTTGTCTAGTTGTTGTTTCCATAGGTTGACGAGAGTATTCTTTCAGCTGGATAATAATTTGAAATGAATTTTTCGGAGAGATGACAATAATATAACCTTTGGCAAATAGTGATTTAATTCAATTTAATGAAAAATCTCCTCGAGCCCTTCGCTATTAATGACCATATTTTTGGAGCCTACACAATTAGTTGTTATAATTAAACAACATTCAATGCATATTGGAAAAAGCGCGAGAATGGCGGGGACAGACTAGAACAATTTTGAATATGGAGTTTTTCATGAACCCACCAACCCGGGAACCCTCCAACCTGCGGTTATGAATGATAAAAAATAAGCTAAGTGTTGCAAAGAGGTCGATTGTACTTGTATGCAGGAGAAATGAAACTTAGGGGCTCAGTACCCATGACAAGTCCGATGGTCATAATCTAGATCACAGACCTTTGGGTGTAAAGTGGAGATCGTGAAACTTGGAAGATGAAGGCTTGAATCTGTGAACCCCCGAAGTTGCATAAAATGGTTAAGTATATTATAACAAGGAGGTCGGTCGGATTCATGACATAGGAACGTGAATGGAAATGAAAACCTGGGAATCCGCCTCCCCGCGAACCCACCGATTTTTGAAATGCAACTAAGTATGGTAACTAGAAAAGGATAGAAGAAAGGAAAGGGAAATAAGGAAAAGTATAGAAGAAGGAAAAGAAAGGGAAAAAAAGAAGAATTTGGGAAAATAGAAAAGGGAAGGAAAATTTGGAAGCAGGAATTGATCTCAACACTGACATAGGTAGTTGATTGAAGGCTTGGGGGCTCCTAGTCGTGATGACTGAGAGTTGGTTGGGAGGAGAATCATCCACCACACTTTGTTGTGGCATGTTGGACTTTTGATGTTTGTTGCAGTCACTTGGTTGCCCCTTATTCTAGTTACAATAGAGGGTGTCGTGGAAGATATGGGAAGAAAATAAAAACCTATAAGCAACATAATTAAAATAACTTTAGGATGAAGTTTCTCAAAGGGGGGAGTATGTAATGTCCCGTACTTTCAAATTTAAGTATTAAATTGAAAATAAATAGACTTAAAATAATGAATAGATAATAATTAATTAAAATAAAAGAATAATAATAATAAATAAAGAAAAAGATAATAAAATAAGCAAGAAATTATAATAAAGAAAAAGATAAAAATAAGAGAAATTACTAAAAAGAAATCAGAGAAAAGCTAAATTAAGAAAATATTTAAAACTACATGAATAATTACTTGATGGCAAGTGTAATCCATACATGGATGGGTAAGAAGAATTATATATAATGAAGATGGAAAAGGAAGTAGGGGGTCTTTTACCGATGCAATTGACAAAAAGGCTTGGAAGTTGGCATAGGTAGTTGATTGAAGGCTTGGGGGCTCTTATTCGCACGATGACTCGGAGGTTGGTTGGGAGGAGAATCATCCACCACACTTGTTGTGGCGTGCTAGATCGAATATTGGAGTGCATCGGTTCGACATTCATAACACTGTATGTACATTGGTTCCTTCAACTCTTAAGTAAGTTTCTCACCACTCACTCCTTGTGAATTATGTAATCAGGATTAATGTATCCTTTTGTTTTTAAGTTAAAGGATGCAAATTGCTATGTTTATTTATGCATTTATATTTATTAGAATTTGAGCCATTACATAAATAAATTTTCTTTTAGATTAGTTTGTTAAACAATGTACATGTACCATTTTAGGCAAAATAGGCTAGTTCGGTGTCCACATAAATGTTCTAAAAAATTTGTTTAACATATCTAATTGTGAATTCTAAGTTTTATCTACTCAAAATTACATATTTTGATGTAACATCGTTGTACAAGTTTGACCACAACCTTTTATAACATATCATTTAACCATTATTATGAAAAAAAATACATAAATAAAACAAATTGCTAAAATAGATGCCAATTTTTTTAATTATAAAAATTGATATTGGTTATTTCAACAATTCCATATTGTACTAAATTTGATGATGATTTTAATTGTAAAATTAGCCAAAATTTATAGCATTCCCAATTCGTTTGTGAGATATCTCTTCTATTATTGCTATATCGTATCTTTGCTAGCTAACTCCTTTGTGTGGTCTCCTCGTGTGTCACTAAAGGTGAATTAATTCTCTACTACAAGATTTTTAAACTATGGTGAATGGTGAATTTTGTATCTATACTTATTAACTCGTAATTATTATAATTATTGAAAGAATTAATATTATAACTATTGCAAATAAAAATATCACACATAGCATATAAAATCCATGGGGATTCTTCCATCCTAAGGACCACCTTTTTTTATAAAGGAATATGAACACAATCGTGTACCTATAGTTCAAATATTTTTCATTCGCATCATCCATATACCCATACCCATATTTACACCTAGACATGCCCATGTGACATAACCCTTAACCTAACCTAACCTAAAGGATAACCATAACCATGTTATTGATGCAACCTTGAACCTTAGCGAAGGTTTCGTGAAGTAGTTTTTATTAAAAAATATTGTTTCAAATCTCTTATTGAACACCAATGTACGTTGTGGTACAACAATTGACCATTAGTTTTAAGCTAGAGGCTATACAAAGTCAAAATCATTATTCCTTACTCTATAGTGGTAAAGAATAATTAAATAAAAAATAAATAATTGGATATGTGATAACATCTTAAAAAAAATCAATATAAGTTTATCTTAAATTTAAATTTATCAATTTTAAATAGAGAGGGGTTAAATTTTTTAATGTGTATTTTTTTTAATTATTTAATATGAAGGAATTAATACATGATATGAAATTAAATGATAAAAAAATTTAAACCTTAATAAATTTGACCCTTCTGGATGTTTGATAAATCCAAGTTTAAGATGAATTTACATTGATCTAAAGACAAATCCATACAAATATTGATATTGCAGCTAATGTTGATAATTAAGTCCATGCAAATATTGATGTTGCAGTTAATATTGATAATTTTCTTAAACGGTGCCTCTTTGTGTTTTGCTATGCAATGCCTTTATGATGTCGAGAGATCTTTTAAATTGATGCAAAAATTGACACAAGGTTGGAATGATAGTACAATCAAGTTTTAGAAAGAGTGATATAATGCAAATGGCAATAGATTTCAAGGAAATGAATTTTGAGGCATGGAAATTTGTCTCATTTTGAATATTAGTATTTGGTTTGACAACATGACACATTCTCTTTGATGTCACTCTAAACACAAAAACGTGTTAATAGTTTTTAAAAAATAATAATAATAAATCAATTTAACATATTTATAGGTTATATTAATACCTAGCCCCAAGGGTTAGTGCAAGTGGTCATGAATCAAACATGGGATCTCTCCCCCAAAGTTGGAGAGGTCATGGGTTCGACTCTCTTCATCTTCTTGGGGTTAAGCTTTGTAATAAGGCTTGACAATTTACCCCATTTACCATCCAAAGCTATGATCAAGAGATTACATAGAAAAATAGTAGGGCTGTCTGTCCCTTTAAAAACCACTAACAATTGAAATTATAATAGATTTTATCACCTTCACAAAAAAACAGAAATAATAACAATAAATTAAACTAATAAAAATTAAGTAGATAAAGCAAGAATATAAATAATTATCATATATATATATATATATATATAATAGACTCTGAGTTGACCTAATAGTTAAGAACATGTATTTCCTCTTAAAAGATCACAAGTTCAAATCCAAATGGATAGGATATGTATACCTAAATCCCACTAGAAATGGTTAAATTTATAAATTTGATTGATTATTTCTATATAATCTGAATGCCCAAAAACTATTTCCTCGAACAACTAATATTAATATAACCACATATTATTTCGTATTTCAATACTAAAGCTAATTTTCAAATATTTTGTTCAGTCAACACTCTGCCCAGACTAGCTCGAGCAGCAAAAGGGTTGGCTACAGGTGTAGGTTACCAGCGATGTATATCGTAGTATATCGTAATGATGAAAAACATTGTGCCAACCAATAATGGCAGAGCGAAAAAGGACCTTACTCATTTGAAATCTTAAATATATAAATTGCTTACAAACAAAATGAGATTTCAAGTTTATGAACAGTGAGAACGCCGGTTACTAGATTCATCAGCCTCAAATTTTGTAATGCATTCAATTATTACGATCTGAAAATCGGCGGCCACGAGTCAGACATATAATTACAATCGGAAAATCAATACGATAATCTTCCAGGAAGAACGCATGCGGAAGCACTAAATAGAATCGGCCATTGGATTCTACTGTCTGTCTTGTCTTCTGCTTGCTTTAATGGCAGTCGGGGTGGTAGATGGGAAGAAGAGCAGCGGGCTGCGGGCAGGACGATGAGAATAAAGGAGAAAGAAATAACGTATTAACGTCCTTCTCATTTGTTGAAACAACAACAGACAGTCAGTCAGTAACGCATGCAGCTGCCTGCCATGAATTCGTTCGTTCGTGGAACATTAATTTTTTGACTCTTTGAGAAGTTAAATCTCATTACAAAAGGCGGCATGTAGCAGGCAACCGTACTAGTCTGCTCTGACAAATTCATCTTGCCTTCCCTAGATGGGAGCAATTTCAAAGGAATCCTAGATGATTATGGGAAGAACTTTAAAAGCAAACCCTCCGCAACAGAGCAATATGACGAGTCTCAGAAGTATCAATCGAACAATCAATACGTAGTGCGAAATCAGGAAATCAGAGAGTGACAATTTCATATGGACCTGGCACTGCCTTCAGAGGCAGCAGATTACTGTGTGTTATGTGAAGGTGGCACTACCTTTGGAGGTAAAAATTAAAGCAGTATGCTAAAGATTTTATTAAACGAAAAAAAATTTAGGGTATATTTGCTTGAAATTTGGTGAAAAATTGTTGGATTTGTAGATTTAAGTGACTATTTCTGTAAAATCCGAGTGTCTTGGAAGTTTTTCAGTATGCTGAATCTATTTCTACATTTAAAAATAAATTTTGAACAACAAAAAATAGTAACGCATGTAAATTTATACCACAAAATTCCCAAAAAAAAATCATTTCGTAGAACAGCTAACCAACACCAAAATTAAATACTAAAAAGAATTTTATAAAAAGCTTTGAATTCCTAAATGAAAAGATTTGCAGGTTGAAATTAGGAAATTTTGTTGAGATCTTCGTAGTGTTAGCATAGTGGACGTTCAAATAATTTTTTTCTTTCGACTTGTAAAAATTATGAAATTTCAAAGGTTTCAACGTGTTGATACAGTCACTTCAAAGTTTTTGGCAGAATGTCATAGTTTCAACCTACCAGCTGGTCACTTTAAAAATGGGACAAAATTCCTGTCTGATCAATATTGTTTGTGTTTTTTTAATTTGCTTTCTTTACAATCCAATTATCCTAAGCAGTGGTATAAAAACAAATATATATAGATATTTGTTTTTATATATTTATTTTAATTTTGATTTGAATAAATAATTAAAGAAATAAAAGATAATAAAATATCGATTAGTCTAGATTAAATTAGATTAAAATTAAATTAAGTAATCAAATTGTTAGGATGGAAAGATCTCTTATTTTAGGCATAAAAAGATTTTATATATTAATTTAATGTTTAATTAAATTATAAATTATTATATTTTAATATATATATATATATATATATATATATATATATATATATATATAATTCTGAATCTATCAAGTATTTAAAGGGATCAAATATCTAGAGGTGTAAAGCTTTAATATTTTATTATTTTTTGGGTCTAAAGGCCCTCTACAATCCAATATGGGGAAGAAGTTGTCACATGATGTTAGATGTGATGTTTGATTTCAAAAATTTCAAAATGTTCAAAAATTTAAAGTTGACTTAATTAATAAAAACCAAAATTACACACACCATTATATATATCATATTTACTATTACTTTAGTATATTACTATTATTTTAGTAAATTTACTATTACTTTAACATTTACTATTAATATTACATTAGTATTTAGAATTTAGTATTTAGTTATTTCTATTATTTTATTCCTCTGGAGGCTTCATAGATCTTGGGTTAAGATGGATCTATGTTGGTTTATTTTTTACTATTTATTTATTATTTTATTTATTTATTTATTTATTATTATTTTAATTTGTTATTATTATTTTAATGACTTAAGTTACATGAACATCTCCCCCATATTGGGTTGTAGTGTTGTGTGTGTAATGGAGCCCACATAATTTTTTATTATTTTTACTATTTTTCCTTATTATTATTTTAATGGGTTATATTACATGAACAATTAGAAAAATCATAAGAAAGAAGATTTTATTTAGACCAAGTCATGTGATCCCTTTTCTTGCAATAGAAACAAACCAATGGCGAAATCATCTCTTTATTGCTCTCTTCCAAGCCTCTACAAGCATATTTGAGTGGCTCATTCCACACTCATATTTCAGTTGCCTTTTCCTTCATGAGAATGGAATCTTTTCCAGTTCTTTTTGCCTTCACAAAGGTGGTTTGAGTTGAACTTATGCTCACTTCTTGTCCATTGAATCCTAGGACTTCATGCTTGGGCCTCTATTGAGCTATAATGGGGATCATAGTCCCTTGGCATTCTTTGCCCAACCCTTGAGCATCATATCCCATTTTCCTCCCATGAGCTTGGAACCGATGCCTCTAGTGTGATTTTCAAAGTCACCAAAGATTTAGGATACTATGTCATACATTTTCAGTTTGTGATGATGCTTGCCAACTCGGTTGCTTGGTCCCTCAAGAGTTGGAGTAGATATCGATGGTGAAATCATCTCCTTATTGCCCTCTTCCAAGCCTCTACAAGCATATTTGAGTGGCTCATTCCACACTCCTATTCCAGTTATCTTTTCCTCCATGAGAATGGATTCTTTTCTGGTTCCTTTTGCCTTGACAAAGGTGGTTTGAGTTGAACTTATGCTCACTTCTTGTCCATTGAATCATAGGACTTCATGGTTGGGCCACTATTGAGATACAATGGGGATCACAATCCCCTGGCCTTCTTTTCCCAACCCTTGAGCATCATAGCCCATTTTCCTCCCATGAGCTTGGAATCGATGCCTCTGGTGTGATTTTCAAAGTCACCAAATATTTCTTGAAGAAGGGTCTTGGAAGGTGAGTTTAACATGCTTGACTCTATCATACGATGGTGTTCACTTCCACAATGGCAATGGAAGGGGGTTGCATGGTCTGTTAGACAAATACTTGTAGCTTCCTCAAGGCATCTTCCTTCGTTGCCAAATCCTAGTGTAATTGAGCAATCACTTCGATGAACCTCTCCTCTTGCCAATAATCCAGTTGAGTGAATTTCTCCCCCAATTGAAAGTGTTGCAATATGCTTCTATTTAATTCTTCCCTCATGGTGGTGAAGGATTCTTAGCGTTTGGCAAGTTCTTTTTCCAACTTATCCACTTTCTATCTCCAATATTGACTTTCTCTTGTATCTGCATGTTGAAGCCTCTCAACTCTTCCAGCTTCTCCCTCTTCAAGAATTTTACCATGGAAACTACTTCAAGGTCTCTAACAAACCTGCTATAATATCATATGATTCGTAAACAATAAGCCTATGGTCTAACTGTTTTGTCAACATGAATGCTTACTATCGAATTATAATATCTTTGCAATCTTCAACGAGTTGAGTTTAGGCTTCTTGTGCCCTATTTAGATTTGGTTTCCATTACCCAATTGCTCTATTTGTCATCGGGACCAATTAAATAGAAACTAGATGTATATTAGATATGAAAACCTAGCTCTCTACTCCCAACACTTTTGTCCACTCATAACATCATCAAGTAATAAACAAGATGCACAAACTCTCGACAGCCATAAAATATTAAATATATAATGTAATATGTGAAGATTTTTAATGACAAAATCAGAAATATCTCATTCACACATTTCGTCAAACACTTGACAAACCTGAGATTTTAGTATTTTAATAATGCCTTTAAAATTGAAAGCAACTGAAAGCTAAAACACTTAAGTCAAGTAAATCACTGACCCATACTCTGATAAGGCAATAAATAGACAAGTGATTTTTGGCCCAATGACCACGGCAAAAACCCCACCGTGGGGAAAACCCTAGAGAGATTATTTCTATTATTCAAGAGCAGATCTGAAATTTCTTACAACCCATAAATTTATTAATTCCAACTGTAAATCAGAAATGCAAATGAACTTATCTCAGCAATCTGATTTCTTTCTAGAAATTTGTGCCAGCAAGCTTCAACTACCCACACGTGCCAACCAACCAGCAGCCCAATTTCTGGGAAATCGTGTCACTGTACAGATAACAAACAACAGCAATAAATGCACATAAATCTGCCTCAGAAAGTGTGCTAGCAAGTACAGTACGGACAGTACAAACTTCTTTCTTGGAAATTGTGCCTCCCTCTTGTTGTACAGACTGTCTTCCCACTGTACGAACTGCCCTTCCTTCTGTTGTATGGACTGTTATGATTGCACTGCCTTGGGAACCGTGCACTCTAATTAACTTTGAAAACTATGCTCTTAAACTCTCCAAAAATCTGATCTCTCTCTCCTTTGTCTTTACTATGTGTTCTTCTCACATTCCTAAACATGTATATGTACTCTTCTCTTTCCCCAAGAAACCCTAACTTACATAACCAACTCAATCTAATGGCTATCACAAGTCTAATATGAGGGCTCATATTTAATGCTCCTCATTAATTACAAAATAAGTAATAAATGCTCATTAAATACTTTTGGGTCCCACAACTTAAAATCACTTTAAGTTATAAAGTACATTCACTTTATAAAAGCACTTTATTTAAAAAAGTCACTTTACAAATAAACATGTCTAGGAAATATGACTTTATGTCCCCCCCATGACAAAACACAAAAACATGAATGAGGACATCCCTTATTACATTTCAACACTCCCTCTTAACGAGGGAGGTCCTCCTAACATTTCCACTTCCAGGACCATTCTCGGACTCCAAGCTATCTGCAGTGGTTGCTCCCTCTGAACCTGAATGCTGCATTTGAACTGGTCTGGTGGAACTGTGTCTTCTACTGATGCTTCGAGAAATCATGTCTCGTCTCTGAGCATTTTCTGACTGACTTAACTCATACCAGTTTATCTTTCTGCTAGTACTAGATCCCTGAACTGAGGACTGACATTCGGGTGCACCTTCAGTCCTTTGAACTTCTTTCTCTCCCTCTGAGTCAGATGTCCAACCTGACTGACATATCACATGCTAGCCAAGCACTATGTATACTCTGGCTCTCCGTTCTCCAATCAGAACTGTTCTAATGGGAACCTCATCTATTGCATGAATATGAACATAACCACGTTCGAAAGTGATTACATATCCAACATCCTCCAGAGTCGAGACTGAGAGGAGATTAACTCTCTGCCCTGGTACAAACAACACCCCTTCAACTTCCAGGGTCTCTCCAAAGTCCAACAGAAACCTGACATTGCCGACTCCTCTGATCTGGTGAGTCCCATTCGTGACATGACCAGGACCAATCTCAAATATGAACATAAATGAATCTAGCATTCCTATCATATGACTAGTGGCCCCATTGTCCACTATCCAAGTCCTATCAAACTCAAAGCTATTGTTGTTGCCACTAGAAACAATGGAAACAAGAGAAAAATATTTCGCAAACTTCTCACTAAAGTCATTTACCTCTACAGAGGCTGCTAACTATTTCTCCTTCTCCTTCTCCTTTGTCCCCTTCCTGTTGGGACACTATGTTGCATAGTGGCCATATTCATTGCATGCAAAGCAACGAACTTTACTGATGTCAATCCCGGAACCCTTCTTACTTTTTCCCTTTCCCTTTGATAGAAGAGCAAAGCTCCCCTCAGTAGCTCCCTCTCTTCCCTTCTCTACATTCACCCATATCTCCTCCTGAGTGAAATCATCCCAAAGTCTACTCCAATCTGGAAGTTTTTCACGTCCCACAATGCATTTCACAAAGAATTCTCAATCCTTTGTAAAACCTCTCAAGGCTATCCTCACAAGATCGGAATCTGAGATGACTTCCCCCACAGCTGCCAGTTCATCCTTAACTTGTGCCAACCGGGTAAGATATGGAACCACACTCTAACCCATGGTCATCTTGATTGAATGCAGTTTATCTTTGAGTGCCATCTTACGGTTTTCATTTTTAGCCTCGTATAGGTTTTTCAATGCCTCCCACATTTCTTTGGTTGTCTTCTTTTTAGCCAGGTGTGGGATGAGTGGATCCCTTACTCCATCCAAAATGAGTCTCTGGGATTTTGCCTCTTTGAATTCATGTATATCCAAGGAAATAGGATCGTTGGGAGGAACTATCATAGTAGTGACAAGAGCCCACAGTTTATTTTCTTTAAAAATAGTTGTCATTCTAACCTTCCATTGTAAATAGTTAGAAATGCCATTTAATCGGTCTTCAAGTCTGATGGAAGCCATATTCAAACAACTATTCCCCTTTTGTCTTTGCCCAACTCTAAAATCAAATTCTACAGAATGCACTTCTTACAGAGTCCTTGCTCTAATACCATGAAGATTTTTAATGACAAAATCAGAAATATCTCATTCACACATTTCGTCAAACACTTGACTAACCTGAGATTTTAGTCTTTTAATAATGCCTTTAAAACTAAAAGCAACTGAAAGCTAAAACACTTAAGTCAAGTAAATAACTGACCCATACTCTGATAAGGCAATAAATAGACAAGTGATTTTTGGTCCAATGACCAAGGCAAAAACCCCACCATGGGGAAAACCCTAGAGAGATTATTTCTATTATTCAAGAGCAAATCTGAAATTTCTTACAACCCAGAAATTTATTAATTCCAACTGTAAATCAGAAATGCAAATGAACTTATCTCAGCAATCTGATTTCTTTCTAGAAATTTGTGTCGGCAAGCTTCAACTGCCCACATGTGTCAACCAACCAGCAGCTCAATTTCTGGGAAATCGTGTCACTGTACAGATAACAAACAACAGCAATAAATGCACAAAAATCTTCCTTGGAAAGCATGCCAGCGAGTACAGTATGGACAATACAGACTTCTTTCTTGGAAATCGTGCCTCCCTCTTGTTGTATGGACTGTCTTCTCACTGTATGGACTGCCCTTCCTTCTAATGTATGGACTGTTATTATTGCACTGCCTTGGGAACCGTGCACTCTAATTAACTTTGGAAATTGTACTCTTAAACTCTCTAGAAATCTGATCTCTCTCTCCTTTGTCTTTACTATGTGTTCTTCTCACATTCCTAAGCATGTATATGTACTCTTCTCTTTCCCCAAGAAACCCTAACTTACATAACCAACTCAATCTAATGGCTATCATAAGTCTAATCTAAGGGCTCATATTTAATGCTCCTCATTAATTACAAAATAAGTAATAAATGCTCATTAAATGCTTTTGGGTCCCACAACCTAAAATCACTTTAAGTTATAAAGTACATTCACTTTATAAAAGCACTTTATTTTAAAAAGTCACTTTACAAATAAACATGTCTAGGAAATATGACTTTATGTCCCCCCCATGACAAAACACAAAAACATGAATGAGGACATCCCTTGTTACATTTCAACGATATGCTCATACATAAATAGTTGTAAGTGGTATCACTGCGCTTTGAAT
>ML809207.1:143062-154410 GCA_009831015.1 Picea engelmannii
ATGATCATTAACAGATGATGCAGTCATGACAGCAAAACGACTACACCCTTCAGCTTTTCTTCAAAGGCTGAAGTTGAAATAAAATAGGGTGGCTCCAGGGCATGAAGGAAATGCCACTCCATGTACTCGTTGACGAGCTCATAGAATGAGTGGCAAATTCTATGAAACTTGTAGCAGAAAGCCGGCTCTGCTCCACAACTGTTCATACAGGGCTGCATATCATTGGTAGGCACATGCGGATGGGAAGCTGATACAGGTTGGTTGTCATTAGATGATGGTTGTTCCCTGACAGGCTCTGGATAGGAGATAAAATGTGCCTTCTTTTTCTCCTCTGGTTCTTCTTCTTGGCTCTCCCAAGGGTCAGATTCATAATCATCATAAACAGGACCCGTGGGAAAACTCTGCTCTTCATAATGCTGCTCAATGTCTTTAGCAGGCCCGGGAGGGTTGATTTCTTCATGATAATATCCTTTAAGAAAAAGAGGATAAGGCTCTGTTGTGTGTTCTTGGATATCCTGCATATCCAGCTCATAATATAATTCATAGCTGTCATATATAGGCTGACTGCTCCTCTGGTCAACAAACTGTGATATAGGGCTCTGTTGCTCCTCTTCTGAATAATCATCAAAGTTAGGGATAACATACACCTCAGGAGAAAAATGTAGGGCCTCTACAGTCATGAATATTCATCATCATCTTTCGTAGGGTTGCCAAGAACATCTACTTCAAGGGCTGGAAAATCCTCTGCATTTTCTTCAAAAAGGAACCACTCATGTTCTGCCTTCAACTCATCTAATTCTGCAGAAAGAGACTTCACCAGCTCCATCAACTCACTCAGAGCATCTCATTCCTCCTCGCAACCTTCATCCTCATGGGTTTCCTCTAATGCAGATGAATATGGATGAGAAATGACTGATTTCTGATCCAAGTCATCAGGCTCATCCTCACAACCCGCGTAAGAAGCAACTCTATCTTGAATACAATTGTTGTATCCCTTGCAACAACTATGACAAATTAACTCAGAGAGATAAAACTTATGACAATGAGCATTGCAAACAACATGAAATTCTCCTAGTGAATAAATGCTAGTAGGGGGTAAAGAATGATACCACTCACGAGCATCCCCTGCTAACGAGAACATGAACATCTTCATTAATACATTCTCCTGATGTATCTCCCATTGATGCATGAGTTCATGAAACTCTCTGAGATGCTGAGCAGGGCTGTCCTCTTTATGCTCTCTAAATATAGGCAAATAATCATTCCATTCATTTGGAGTAGGAACAACATTGGGAAAACCAGGAACAACAGAAAAATTAAAGGGATCAAACCTCTGAGCCAGGATTCTTTCCATTTCGAACCAGTGGAGTCGCCAATCGATCCTTCAACCATGGAGTCGCCAGGTGAATGATGCATAGAATGAGTGTGTCTGGTCCTTGTTCACCATCAAAGACCAGATCTGATTGTTGTATTCTCTGAGGGGCTAGCAGGTGTAGCCATAAGCAGCCACACTAAAACAATGAAGTTGAGACAGTGGAGTTGCCAGGTGCATAGTTGCAATCTTGATGTACTGGGTTCTTATGCACCTTTAGAACTAGTAAGCTTTGTCGTTCAATCCCAGGGAAAATATTCAACTTCATCCATCAGTGTTTGGGGTGGATGTTGGTTTAAATGTGGATGGTCAATGGCCAAAACTCAACAACATGAAAGATGTTCAACACAGAAATGGACGGGAAATGTACAGGGAAGTGAGGGTCACACTAAATTCAGTCAGTAAATTGAGTTAAAGCGAGAGCAGAGGGCAGACTTAGGAGAAAGGGTGAAAGAGTCTGCTCTGGGCAACAAGCCTTCTAGCAGCTTAGATAAGAAAACCCAAGCTCAAGAGCATTCTTGAGCTCAAATTCAGACACCGAAATATGTCTACAAGGGACACAATTATGGCTGCGGTATGATCAAACCTCCATCATCCTGCAACTGCAACAACTCGAATGGATCCTCCATGCTTGAGCCATTCAATGTGAGAAGAAAACATATGCACAGGGAAATGAATAAAACTGACCATGATACTACCATAATCAAACCTCCATTACAGTAGCATAACGATCCTCGACTGGATCCTGCATGCCCGAGTGTCTTAAACAACTTTTACATACAAAATGGAAAGAAGGAAGCTGACGTCTATTAACATGAAAGTCTCAAGTCGATTACATAAACAGAGAACAGCTCTAGCAGAACAAAATTATAGATTGGGAGCTCTGCTCAACCCAAGACACTAACAAAATATGAGAATGACTCCTATATACTCAGAACCAAAATCGCAGCAGAGAGTTCGAGTCATCGCATTGAAGGTGTTACGTCTGCATGCCTCCTGACAGAATGTGTGTACAGTCTCTGGTCAGACACGAACTCTGCCAAATGCAATCGTGCTTTATAACGAGCTTGCGACTGAGTGGATTAACTGACATTCTTTTCCTGGGCTTTCCATTTATGGTGGAAACGATGTTCAACCACCACCACCTGCTTTAATAACTGCTCCCTCGGGATCAGAGAGCTCTAAGTCAACTCTGCATTTGAGAGACGTGGCAGTTTTCCCTTGGTTGTCTGCTGCTTTGTTGGACCATTACAAGCGGACCCAGTGGGTGTTGCACTGGGACAGGATAGAGGTGAAGTGGCATGGGGTGATGATGTGGGGGCAGAGGAAAGGCCGCGACAGTAGGCAAGATGGGGACCATTTGCCTAGATGGAGGTGAGCGGTAGAACACCTGGCAGGAGATGATAGGAGGGAGTGATAAGGGCATGTGACCCGAAGGTGGGTGGAGGATAGGTGTGCCATAAGGAGATGAGGAGGGAGAGTGGGCGATGTGATGGGCAAAAGAGAGAGATGGAGTGGAGGAAATATGGCAACAGGAGGAAGAAGTGGTAAGTGGGTTATTCTGAACGGGGGGGGTCCGAAATGACGAGGACGTGCCACGATAATGGTGGGCCCGACGAGGAAACCACTTTTCCTCCCCCCCCCCCCTCATTAAAGGCAGAGTGCCGGGGGGGGTATGGACCACACACCGTAGATCTGGGCACACATATCTCAGCTGCCCAAATCTACGCACCAATTAGAAAAATCGCGCCCAGGCCCAAAAACTTAGGATAACGCGATTTTGTGGGTTTTTTCCCCCTTTTCTTCATTTCTTTCACCAAGGGGCCAACTTCTTAGGAAAACACCCCTTTACAAATTTATGTGATAACAAGTGTTTATGAGTCTTTTCATTTTTCCTGCACTAACAAGTGTTGTATTTACCCTCATGTTGTGAGCTCTAACAATATATTCCACTCCCCCTTTAGTAAGGTGGTATTTGTTCTCATGACAAAATAAGACTGCTTTTCTATCATAAAGATAACGACTTCCCAACACTATGCCACATATATCAAGTGGTACAACATCCAAATCCACTTCATCAATCAACTTTGAAGCAATAGAAAATCTGATCCTACATTGTTTTGTGACATTAATTTTTTCTTTATCACATACCCAACCAGGAGGATAAGGCTTCGGATGTGGTTTCATTTCAAGACCCATCTTCTTGACAAGTGCTTCAGATATTAAGTTTACTTGGCAACCCAAATCAAATAATGTAACTTTCTTAGTATGTTTAGATACGACTCTTATATGAAATAACTCATTCCTTTTTCGTTCATCAACATGAGATTCATCATTGGAACTTGAACTAGCATGAAGAGAATCTTTACCTTGTACTCCAACCAATGTGATCTTTCCTTTATCTCTTGAATCAAAACCAAGATCTTGTTGCACTGTAGCAACAATCATTTTCTTCCCCTTTCCACCGAACTGTTTCAGTTCCTTTTTTGGATGCAGTTTCCAACAATGTTCTTCATCATGACTGCTCTTCTTGCAATGAGTGCAAGATGGTTTTCCTCTTTCTCTCATTACTGTAGCGGTCTTCTTGTCCTTCCTTTTAAACTTATTAAAAGCTGTTTGTGGGAAATTGGAAGGTTTCTTTGTGGGATCTTCTTGAACATGTTTTCCCTTGTTCTCAAGGTGAGTGGATTGCACACAAACTTCGTCGAGACTAGTGGGGTTAAACAAGAGCAACGTATGACGAATATAACTATGAAGTGCTTCAATATACTTCATTAAATTTTCATAAGAATCCAAAGGAATGTTCAATGAAAGAGCTTTCTTCCTAAATTCTTCTGTGAAACTTTGTACATTTTGACCTTCACTTTGCCTTAAAGTTTTCCATTCCATTGTTGCTTTATGTAAATACCCTAATGGATAAAATTGCTTCCTTATCGCTAATTTAAATTCTGACCACGAGGAAAGAAGACTACCACACTTACTTCTGTCTTGAAGCTTACTCTCCCACCATACGAGAGCGGTGCCTTCCAACCGAAGAGAATCCAGTTGTACTTTAACTTCCTCTTCATCAATATGTTGGACACGACAATACACTTCAACATGTCGGATCTAATTATCTAGCTTTCTAGGATTAACATCTCCATTAAACATAGGTAAAGCAAATTTTACATCAAGCTTTAATAATGGTTCTTAAAAGAGGCTTTATGGCTAGAATGATGAGAATGATTAGAGGAGGAAGAACTAGAACTCGAAGGTGAAGACAAAGGCTCGGGAGGATCTCCTCCAACCCCTTGTTTTACCGAAGCATCATCAACTGCACATGCTTCCTTTTTCTTCCCTTTCTTCTTCATCCTCTTCTTGTAATCTCCATACATTCGTTTGACCATTTTTGACATGCGATAAAAGACCATGAATTTTTTTCTCATGTTCATCACGCTTATCCTACTCTGCCATTTTCTTCCTTCAGGATGCACGACCAACTTCGGGATTGAAAGTCTTAAGAGTTCCTTCACCCTGTTTATGCTTGGCCCTAGTAATCATTCACACTCAACAATTCAAGTCAAAGACGACTGCTCTGATACCAACATGATCCAAGATCTTTTCATGGTGACTTATAAAGAATCACATTAAATGAGCATAAATTAAAGTGCACCATTAAAGAAGGGAAAACTAAAAAATGAGGAGACATAAGCATCATATCTGAACACAAAAATTTGATAACAAAGTTCGTCCCTAGTGGACTACGTCTCTAGGTCCTGCTCTCAAATGGGTAGGCTCTTTCATCAACTCATCAAAAGAATTTGGCAAAATACATAAGTATACCTCATTCTGAAATCAAGTTGCAGAAATAATGCTCATATAAGAAAACAAATAGCACCACTGAATTCATGGCATCGAGTTACCCAAAAAACACTGTCTCCACGCCTCAATCTGACTCTGGCACTCCCAGGCCCAAAAAGAATTTCGTCTCGATTTCTGTGCCCTCTACAATAATGATTGTACCTCCTCGAAAAACGTGCCCAAAAGGTTGTACGGTATGCGCCTCCTCCTCCGTGGTTGGGTGGATATACTTCTTAAGTAATAAATTGGGCAATATGTAGCAAGTGGTACCCGCGGCCTAGTGGTTAGGGGCGTAAGTATTAAGGCATAGGCAAAGGCGGAGGTTCTGGGGTCGATCCCCACATACTACACTTTTTGTTTGTTTGTTATATGGTATATATATATACCCACTCTGCTAACTTTAGAGGCGTCACTAGAAGCTCCTCCAACGAGATAACTATGGCTATAGTTGGCATGGTCTGCTAGATTTGGCGGACTCGCCAACTAATTTTTGTTTCAAAATTTGTTCACGAGTTGTCCTTGTGCGTTTCCCACTTGCCACGTGGCAGCCCCTGATTGGGCCACGTGGCAGCCTCTCATTGGGCCATGCTGCCACCTGCCAAGTCAACACGCCACATCAACATGCCATGTCAGCCGTACGGACTGTACGAAATGCCATGTGGCACGATCTGATTGGTCCACGGATCGGTCCGAAAATATAATAACCGGGTGACATGTGGCAACCTTTGGTGCTGCCACGTCATCATGTTGATGTCAACATGCCATGTGCCACTTCCCTTCTCCTACCATGTGTGTTGTACGAATGATGACATCATCTATACAGATGCTGACGTAAGCAGTACGGATGCTGACTTATCCTTGCCAACTGGGCTGGGTTGACCAAACTTTCATTGTGAATATATTTCAATCCATAACTCTGTTTGATGATTCATTTGTGCCGTTAGAAATCTTGCGACGCGCTCTTTGTGATCATGCCATTTTCATCGAGTTTTGGGAACTTGAAATTTTTTCCCTTTCTCTGTCTGCTGGAGCCATTTTGAGCGTTCTGATTTGCCTATGTGAGTTATGAGTTGTTCTTAGCCTTCTCTAGATCCTTTTTGGTTCAGCTAGCCACTTCATCTTGAGCTGCATGGGTTGAGTCAAATTCCACTTTGACAATTTCGGCGTTCTCCAGGAGCTGGTGAATAGTTTCATCTTCCTTGAGAGCCCCACAATTAGAATCGATAGATTGCATCTAATTAAATGCACTTGACTGTTCTCCTTTGGATAAGTTTGTGACCATAGTGTGGAGCATGTTGTATTTCCCTTCCAATATAGAGGTTTGATGTTTGAATTGAACCAAAGTACCCATCATTATAGCAATTTGTGAGTTTACCTGATTATCCTGTTCTTGAATTCTTCATGTAACTGCCAAAATAAAACTTTTGTTGCCCTAGATGTCTTCCTCATGACTTCTCAATGCTTATCTAATCTCTTACAGTTCTCTATAATCCACTTGATGACCAAACAAAGTTACCAACTTGATGAGAACTCTCCAGAGTTCTCGTTTTTTAGAGGTGTTGTTTTTACCCCCATTTCAAAAAGTGGTGCTACCAGTAGCACTCTTTTTTTGTTTGGTGGTTAAAATTATGACTGAGTTGAAACTGTTCCCTTGACCATTAGTATCAACACAAATAAAAAAAGTTGAAAATGACTCCTAAATCGAAAAGTGTAAAATATTTATTAATGTACTTTTTTATTTTTTAAATTTACGTTATAAAATAGATAAATTGGGGGAACAAAAACTCCATAAATGAGTGGAAGAATAAGAAGAAGAAATTCACACACACATAACACAATCTTAAAAAAAAATCGAAAAAAGGACAACATAAATCTTAAAAAAAAAATGAAAAAGGCGCCCTTCATTTCTCTTTTACCCTTTTAATAAAGTAAAGTGACTTTATAAACTTTAAGTCACTTAAAACGTCTCTTTTTATTAATTACTCAATGTCACTTTTAATATGTTGTTTTTTTTCTCCGTGGACATTAAATAATTAATTAATTCCCTTTTTCCACTAACTATAGCCTACGAGAATCACTTAGGCTACTTCGTCAATCTCCTGGAGAGATCATTTGGAAAGGGACATTACACCTATATACACCAAACAACTGCCCTAGGCACTTTGCTTTTGAATGAAAGAGAGAAGGATAAATGGGTTGGCTTACCAGTACTCTAGAATAGAAAGAAGACCAAGCATACTAACCAATTCAAGAAGCAAAATTCCACTACACTGGTGGTTGAGCCAATATTCCTGCAACTCCATCATGAATAGTCATCAATCCCTACCATTGTCCCATGATAATCCCAAAGTAATCCTCCTGTGGGTTCAATTGCGTTCAAGAATCTATGTTGCTTCGTGTGAGCCGAGGGAGGGAATCTCTTCACATTATATACTCCAATAAATGATGAGCTTGCTTTGTATGATGCCATGTGCATAATTAATTAGATGCGATGTGCTTGGTCCTTCATGATTAACTATGGGATTGGTTGATTGTTGGGTTTACCATTAACCATGATTTCCCCCATTTTCAAAAGAGTAGCTCGATTGACACATGTATTTGCAAGGGCATTGTGCTCTTGTAATACATGGAAATACTTGACCTTTGAAAAATTTGCCTACTTGGTTTATCCTTTCTAGAAGAGATGCTTAAAGAATATCGCATGGACTTGTGCTTAAAACCAAGTGCCTAATGACATTTTTTGAATAACCTATCACACATAATATTTGTATATGAATTATTGAAGCAATTATAAGCCTTGCAACATAGTGTAGGCTTCAACCTGGTTATTTGTTGACGTACCCAGACCCCAAACAAATTTAAAATCAAGAATTCCTTCAAGGCTCAGAATAACCCCCCATGCACTTGCCACCCCACATGCTAGTTAGGTTTTTTTTAGCAAGGTATTTGGATTCCAATGTAATAGGATGACCTTATATTTGCTAAAAGGTACACCCCCTAAGATGAAATTGACGGGTTATTGATAATTTCCTAGAGGAATTAGACCAAAGTAATTGCAGAGGTTGAATCTTTGAATGGAAAAAACATTGGATGCCTACACATCTAAAATGACTTTTGATCATGATGTGACTTAATATATTGCTTGTAGATTGGGGCACCGTGTTTACAGTGCTTGTAG
Organism: Picea engelmannii; assembly: GCA_009831015.1. Lineage (NCBI taxonomy): Eukaryota > Viridiplantae > Streptophyta > Pinopsida > Pinales > Pinaceae > Picea > Picea engelmannii. The sequence goes on from ML809207.1 coordinate 151,453, forward strand.
AATTAACCTTTTGTGATCATGTTACTTTTAAAGTTATTCATTGGAAGAGTTGGTTATGATCCCTTGCTACTTACATTGTATTGATTGAAAGGTTTCTAGTTCAAATCCCCTGGCAATAACTTTGGCTTCCCTAGGAACTTACGTGATAGTGGCTAGCTACAACGATTATGGACTTAACTTGCATCCATATGGTCACTTTAAGGTGATTTGTTGGAGGAGTTGGTTACGAGCCCTTGCTACATACACTGTATTAATTGAAAAGTCTCTAGTTTGAATCCTCAAGCAAGAACTTCGACTTCCTTGTGTATTGGGGATGATATTGGACAACTGAGTGTGTGTAATGCTTGTAGACTTAACATGTGACCATCAAGCCACTTTTAAAATGATTTTCTATCATAATTGGTTATGATCCCTTGCTACATACATTGTATTGACTGAAAGGTCTCTAGTTCAAATCATGGGGCAAGAACTCTTGCTTCCTTGGGCACTGGTAGTGATATTGGCTAGTTGGGTGTGTGTGTGTTTAAGTGCTTTGGACTTAACTTATTGCTATGGAGTCACTTTGGAAGTTATTCAATGGCGTTGTTGGTTATGAGCCCTTGCTACTACATACATTGTATTGATTGAAATGTCTCTAGTTCAAACTTTGAGGCAAGAGCTTTGCTCTCTCTAGATGCTAGCAATGATACTGGCTAGCTAGGTTTGTGTTAGGGAAAATCACAAAGATCCATACTTATCTTATAAGTGTAAAAGCTTTGGTGAACCTTACTAATTCTTAAAATGCCAACTATAAATGTTTGGCATTTTTGTAAATATATTCCTTTTTATTTTATTTTTATTTTTTTATGTCTGGTGCAATCGACAACTAGTTGGGCACGTACTCGCATTACACGTGATCTTGTTATCCAACTGCTACCACTATAACCTCTAGGTGTGCCCATGATGCCCCATACATGACACACAAGCTAAGTTGGGGGGATTTGAACTCGAAACCTCATGGAACTTCATATCACGACACTTGCCAATTGAGCTACCCCCCGAGGGCTTTGTAAATATATTCATATTCCTAAGGATTTTATATAATTTTTAGAAAATTTGACCTCTTAATTAAAACAATTTTATCCTATAGAAATTTGGGCAAATTAGTTTTTGGAAAAAATGAAAATTTATAAATCATTTTTGGAAGAAAATGAAAATTTAGCCCAATGGTGAAATTTAGTCCCTAAAATTTTCTCTTCTAAGTATGTTTATAATGCTTGCTTGGAATGCTTATAATACTTGCTTGGCACTTTTAAAGTGATTTGTTAGTGGAATTGATTATGAGCTCTTTCTACATACTTGTATTGATTTTAAAAGTCTTTTGTTCTATCGAAAACTAATGTGTAGATCATGGCATTGGCCTTGGGGTATAAGCCCATGGTATTGGCCTTGGGGTATAAACCCCCAGGTTGATGCGATATTAACCCTTCTCACTCCAATACTAACTAGCTTACGATATTGAGTTCTACATTTTTTTAAAATAAGTTTAGATTCATCTTAACTCTGGATCTATCAAGTGTAAATAGGGATTGAATCTTTTGAGGTAAAAATCTTTTGACATTATAAAAAATCTCGGAAAAGTTTACACCTCAAGATATTTTATCTCTTAGAGTGCTTGATAAATCTATGATTAAAATGGATCTATATTGATTATAATTGAAGTATACTATATAAAGATAAAATAAAATTTAATATGAAAAATCAACATGATGTTAACACTATACTCACTTTTGTCAATCTTCTCCATATTGAATTATATGATGGAAAAATACAAAAAACATCAATTTTTTGGTTGAAACTCTTGAGTTGCTATAGAAATGTGCAGGTATATACATGGATATATAATATGTGCGTATAGGTCATGAACTTCTACTATCATAAGTTCAACTCCTACTTTGTAAATGTGTTTCCCTTCTACCATAACATAGTGGTTGGAAGTCCCGTGAGACGTTGGTAATGACAAGTACCTTTCTCCAAGTGTTGGGAGGAGGTCTTGAGGTCAAATCCGGCTGGGTCTCCGAGACGAATTGTAATGGCTGCTTGTGATGTAAATGATTTATATCTCTAATATAAATCGAGTTAATTTCTCGTTGGAAAAAAAAACATAGTGGTTGATTGTTTGTGAGTGCTTAGTCAATCTTTCCCTTATATCTCCTTTGTATGTGAGTAATAGAAAGATTAAACAACTTATAAATCATAAAATCCCATTTCCTTTCTAATCTTAATGAAAGGTATGTAATATGTGAACATGGCTGATGAGTCATGACATGAGAGAAGCCTATGACTATGTGAGAATGTTTAAACAATACGTGCCTAATCAAAATATGAAATAAAATTGGTAAAATTTGAACTTCCATCGAGATGTGAAAGAGCAGCATTGCATTCCTCATTAATGTTCAGTTTACTCTGACTTCCTTTTAATTAATTGTATTTAATAAAATGATTATTTGTAATTTTTTATTGCCAAACAACCAATTGGATTTGCAAATTGCAATTAATTACCAAATAACCAAAGAAGTTGTTGAATGAATTAATGTCAGCATGGTGTGTTTTTGGCATCCATCATGCGAAATACCTCAAACGGCTCGCCCGCTTAAACTGCCATCGCCCATTAACATCCCGCCAACCTCAAAATTCCAATCAATGCAGAGAATAGACGGAATAATCTCTGCCCCTCCCAACCACGTTCATACATTTTAATTGCCGTCTGCCACCCTCCATCCTCCATTCCTACTCAATCTCGAAGCCCAAACCCTCCTTAAACCCTAATGACACGGCAATAACTACGGTCTCAGTCCAAATTTAATTCAGATTGGGATTGATATAAAGAGATTCAAAGCTTCTTCTTCTGCATGAACGAGCCAGCCAGTTTGTTCTCTTGGTCGCTGGGAAGAATGAATGAATGTTCAGGGAGCCATT
>ML809207.1:171421-213788 GCA_009831015.1 Picea engelmannii
AAGCACGCCCCTCCGAAGTTTGTCAAGAAACTCGATAAAATACCCTCAGTCCAGATCCAAGGAAGCTCCAGAACCCTCGCCCTAAAATTTGCAGATCATGCTCTCATTGGTCAATTCATCGGAATCTAGCCGTCGTCGCGAGCAATGGTGATCTGGATCGACAAGAACTGGAAGCCCCATTTGAAAGGTAACCTCTCTCATTTTCTTTGTGGAAGGGATTTTTTCGCTTTTTTATTCGAAGAAAAATCAGACTGGGACCTCATCTTCAGAAGCGACCCATATTTCATGGGCTCAAGAGGTATGTAACTTAACAGTTGGACCCCTAATTTCAATCCAGAAAATGACATTCCTAATGTCATTCTTGTCTGGGTTCGCCTACCTTTCCTTCCCCTCCATTACTGGAACGTCGAAACGATTCATAGCATAGGCAATACCCTAGGAAAATTTATAGATAGAGTTGAACCAAAAGACAACCTCCAAGCTTGTGCACAGATTTGTGTGGAAGTTGACCATGAAAAAGGACTGCCCAAAGATGTAAATATCACTCTAGACAACTGGACTTATCTGCAACAAATTGACTACGAACAATTACCCTTCAAATGCAAAGTGTGTCATGAATATGGAAATTTCGCAAAAAGCAATCCAAAAACCCCTCCCGAAGAGACAGAGCAATGGCATAAACCCAAAAGGAAAAAGCATCCTCGACAGGGAGAAAAACCCAAAGCCCATTCTTCTACCCCCTCTTCCTTTGCTCTTGATCCGTCTCAAGACCTAGATCCCCCCCACCCTCCTGAAACCCACAAAATAATCCTTGAAGAGCCCCCTCCTTTACTTCCCCAGTCCATACCTCTTCTTGATCCTTCTGCAAACCCCTCCTCTACCCCCCCTCTCCCCTGATTCTCCATTCGCATCCCAAAGAAGGAGAAACAAATGAAAGTTCAGAAGAGGGATCAAAATCAGACTCCCACACCTCCCTGATCATAAAAGTAGGACGAAAATCCAATCTGCAAAAGCGTGAAGCAACAACCAGAAAAGAGATTGAACTGGGAAAGAAAACAACTTTAGACCTGCATACCAAGAAAGAAACAAGACATACAAGAAATCAGGGTGGACACAACCCCCATAAAGGGGGAAACTCCAAGTCATCTAAATGATAAAATCCATCTCCTGGAATTGCAGGGGACTAGCGAGCCATCACAAGCTCTTGTTGATACACAACCTAATTAAGGCAGAAAACCCGCAAGTCCTTCTGCTCCAGGAAACAAAACTGAAGGACGTTGACATCCTTCAAGAAAGCAATTACATCTAGTGCACATGCAAAGGATTATCAGTAAGCTCGAGAGGAGCCTCGGGAGGCATCTGTACTCTTTGGAATCCAAGAACTTTCAGCCTGCAAAGCTGGCAGTCAACGATCCACTGGATTCAAACAACTCTACTTCACCAACCCACTAGTAAGACCTTTTCTATTTTTAATGTGTACATGCCTTCCACCTACCATGAAAAAATAGACTATTGGAATTCTCTTCAAGATTTATGTGATCACTTTAACAACAAAAATTTCATCTTTGCGGGAGATTTCAACACCACTCTTCACCCTAAAGAAAAAAAGGGTGGTTCTCTAGTCAGGGACCCCTCAAGAGAAAAATTTGATGATATTATTTCCTCTTTCAATCTCATGGACATTAAACCCGCCAATGGACGTTTTACTTGGTTGAATAGATGTGTGGGACCGAGCCATTATGTTTCCTTCCTAGATCGCTTCCTTCTCAACACCTCTTTCCTTGATGAATCCCTATCCCCTTCCTCCCGTATCCTCCCTTGGTTTGGCTTAGATCATCGTCCCATCTCCCTTTATCTCACCCCCCTTGAAAACTTCGGCCCCGTCCCCTTCAGATTCAATCCTCTGTGGATCTCTGATCCTTCCTTCTTTGAGACTATCTCCTCTGCTTGGAACTGTTGGATAAAGGGCTCTCCCAACTTCATTTGGGCACAAAAACTCAAAAGAACAAAGAACTTCCTTAAAGATTGGGCTAAATCCAAAAAAGAAAAAGATTTAGATATAAAAAATCATAAAATCGGGGCGATGGAAGAAACCAGAAGCAAAATGGAAAAAGAAGCAATCACCCACTCTCTCCTCATTAACGAACATCAATATTTCATATAATATCAAAAAATTCTGCGCACTGAGGAAGAACATTGGAGGATCAATTCGAGAAGTCTATGGCTCAAAGCAGGGGATCAAAACACCAAATATTTTCAAAGACAAGCCAAAGCCAGACTATGGAGAAACAAAGTATCTGAGATCATTAGAGAGGATGAGACCAAAATAAACGATTTCTGCCAAATTCAGGAGGAAGCAAAAAGACACTTTGAGAACCTTCTAACTGAGGAAGGGAATGTCAACCTCAACATTCAGGAATACCTGCTAAAACACATTCTGAAACTTATTGAGCAAGAAGATAACATCAAGTTGAATCAAGAAGTCATGAAAAAAGAACTCCATGAGGCCCTTTTACAATTGCATCTAGAGAAAGCCTCTGGACCTGACGGTTTTAGCGCCCACTTCTTTAAGAAGTGCTGGCATATAATCAAGACAGACCTCCTGCGAATGATAAAGTATGTCCAAAAATCTGCAAAACTTGGTGGAAACACTAACACCACTTTCCTAGCCCTCATCCCAAATGAGTCAAACCCCTCCTTCGTTTCCAGATTCAGACCCATTTCCCTTTGTAACGTCTCCTACAAACTCGTCTCTAAAATCCTAGCCAACTGTCTCAAACCCCTTCTTCATAAGATCATTTCCCCCAACCAAAGTGGCTTTGTTGAGAAAAGGAAAATGATTGATAACATCATTCTGGTACAAGAAGAAATTTACTCAAGCAGGAAGCGAGGGGATCAAGTTATGATCATTAAAATAGAAATGGAAAAAGGATTTTGATCGGGCCGGATAGCATTATGGGAAACTCACCAATTTGGAAACATATTCGACTTCGACCTTTTCTCATTTGGTTAAACTCCCAGTGTCTTAAGTCTATCTTTGACATCTCTGATTGGAACAACAATTTAGGGCAATGGATTGGATGGAAACTTGAAAATATCCCCGTAAATTTCCAAGAAGAGGCCCAACTTTTAAAACTCCTCTTGCATGGTTGCGCTCCCATTCAAATTCTCCTTAAAAACATAAGACGCTGCGGCAAGGGATATTACTCAGTCAAACATGGGTACAACTTCCTTTTAGCTCAGGCGGGTCTACCTCCTCAAGAGAATATCTGTAAAAAGATTTGGAATACGGACAGTCCCCCTAAGATAAACTTTTTTAATTGGCTTGTTGCTCATGAAAATCTCCTCATGGGGGAAAATATTCTCAAAAGAAATTTAAACGACCCTTTCAGATGTGAACTATGTTGCAGTGCCCTGGAAACCTCTCAACACCTCTATCTTCAATGCCACTTTTCAAAAGTAGTTTGAAAGACTGCCCTTCATAATCTACATCACAAAATTCGATGGCCTTCTCATCCCAAAAATATGTTTAACCGTTGGCAATCTTCCTATAGAGGCTCTATCCTTAAAAATCCCCTTTTCAACTCTCTTTTCAAAGCCCTCCCTAAGTATATATGTTGGAAAATCTGGCTTTCCTGCAATCGAGCTATCTTCACCAACCTCTACCCTCCCTCATAACTTGTAGCCAAGAAATCCCTGGCCCTCCTAGTAGAGTTCTTCCTCTCTAAGTTCAAACCTCTCAATCCCCCCTCCCTCATTGACGAGGAAACCTCGTGGTTAAACTCTTTCTTCCCCTTTGTTCCCCTTATCCCTTCTATCCCTCCCTCTTTGCCCAGATATTCCTGGCAGTTTCATTCCAAGCTCGAGTTCTTCCATTGGCACAAAGCAATCAAGACACTCTCTCTTCTTTGATGGTGCTTCTAAAGGTAACCCCGGGGTGGCAAGAGCTGGAGGGGTCATTATTTTCCCAAGAGGAAACAAATTCCTCTCTTTCCACTGGAGTTTGGGAATAGATACAAACAATCAAGCGAAAGATTATTCTCTGTTACAGGGTCTCCTCCTTGCAAAAAAAATGAACATCCATGCACTTTCAGTCATTGGAGACTCCAAACTAATAATCAACCATGCATGGAAAGGTACCCACCCAAAAAATATCTTTCTCAAATCCACCTCTCACTGTATCTACTTAGCCTCCCAATCCTTTCATAATCTAACCTATTTCCATGTCTTTAGACACAATAACAAGGACTTTGATGAGAAAACAAATCTAGACATAGCTAAATAGACAGGTTCATTGTTAGTTAATAATATCCTCTCCCTCAGACCTATCCCTTGACGCTGATGTGGATTTTTCTTCTGCGCCTCATCCCCGCCCTGTGGTATGGGGCCACCTCACCCCTCCATCTCAGCATTTATCCTTCGATCCTCCTACCGCGTGCCACCCCTTTGCGTCACCTCGACACTTCTCCAACTCGTGCCACCCTCCCCTCCTTCTTAACTCCCCTCGGGTGTGGAAGTCCCCTCATCGGCCTGGCCCTTGCGTCCTTCGCCTTTTCACTATGTATTTGGACTTGGATCCCTTTCCGCTTGTTTTCTTCGACGTCACCTTGGTACTCTACTTCCTCTCTGGGCATTAACGACCGCATTTCAGTTAGCAGATCAATCCTTCTCAGCTCGTGTGCACATCCTCTCAACATTACTCCAAATCGCCTCCTGTACTTCACACGTGAGATGGATAACTCTTATTTTACAACCACTCTCGTTCTCCAAGCGGTCACCATGTGAATTTCCACGATCATCTGGGAAGATGCCTTCTCCTCCAAAGCCATTGGTCTCTTCCTTCTACTCCCAGGACAAGCTTGCAATTCCAGGAATATGAGGCGGAATCATAGAGGACGATGAGCAATCACAGATGAGGATCACGATGACCTAGTTAACATATTCCAAACTCCGCAAATTCAACTTAGATATTTATTAGCACATGTTTTTTCTATCATGGGAATCATCGTTCAACAAAGAAGTGACCATCAAAGGATGCGTGATGAATGTGAAGCCCTCAGGCTACAGACCTACAATTCGTTGTTGGACCAACTTCCCCTTCATCTTCTCCTTCTTCTTCTCCAACCATCTCCAACTAAGCCTCTTCTTCGAGGCCCAGGAATCATACCCTGGACTTAAATGTCCCTTTGCAACAGCCAGAAGATGAGGAACCCGACGACCAGGATGCACACAATCTTTCTGAGTAAATGCAATGTTTTTTTGTTTATGTGTTAGGATCTTTTTTTAGAATTTACTCTGTAAAAGAAAATGTAGCCAAGAGCAATTCAAAAAATATCCTATGGCACATCCCCAACTCCTGTATGGAGAAAATGGGGGAAACTAAATTTTGTTTTACTAGTCTTCTAGACTTATGATGTATACTCTATGCGTTTCCACACAACCTTTTAATATATCTTTTCTCCCGGTCTCTGTTATATATATATATATAAGTGATAACATGATATTTTACTAATTAATTGGTATTTTAAAATTACGATCACTATATTTAATATGCAAAATAATTAAATTTAAAATAATTGAATATTTTCCCTTTAAATAGTTTAAAGTTCAATATAAAATAATTCAATTTTTGAATTTTTTATCTTGAAAATAGTTTATTTTAACTTGTATAAATTTAATATGATAATAACTTTCACATTGGATCATATACCTTGAGGTGCAAACTTTTATTCAAATGTTTGCATTCTCAAAGATGTGATCTCTATAGACAAGTAAAGGTTTCCACCTCGAGGGATTTGATCCCTCTTTGTGCTTGATAGATATGATAATAAGTTGGATCTAAGCTAAATCCAATCATAAGCGTCCACATCAAAACCATGTTTTTTAATCAAAAAATCATATAACACAAAAAAATATCATATTCAAATCGTATCATCTGAAAAGTTGTTGATTTTTCTAGTGTAATAGATAATAGCACAATATTTCTGAAAACTTATAATTACTTCTAATGATGTTGTTTTTCACTTTTCACTTTATCATCAAGCAATTATAATTAAGAAATTCAACCATATAAATGTTGTAGAATAATAATAGAGATCACAAAGAGAGCACAAGATTTACTAAGAGATGCGATTTGGTTCCCTTACAAATGAGCCAAACTAGCTCCTTATTTATACTAAGATAACCTCCCCAACATACATGACTTTAAAATATTCACTTTTCATATTATGAAGACCAACCATAGTTACAAAAATTTAACACTCCCTCTTAACTAGGGAGGTATTCATAACAACTAGCTAAATGTACTCAAACCTGTGCATTCAATTGAGTGTCCCCCAGTTTTCACACACTCAACGGAGTGTCCCGTGACTACAAGGACCATTCTTCCTAATCAGATCACCATCTGTGCCACATGAAGAATGTCAGTCCTTCCATATGTTGAAAGTCACGCCATGGGCTACAATGACCATTCTTCTAATCAAATCACTTCTTTTAATCAGGTCACTACATGTGCCATAGAAGAATGTTAGTTCCGTACCTCTTTCTCTAATCAGGTCACCATATGTACCATAGAGAAAATGTCAATCATGTACCAACCTCCATAATCAGGTCACCATTCATGCCATAAGGGGGGGGACTATTCATATTGATCAGGTCACCATATGTGCCACAAGAGAATGTCAGTCTTGGACCATTTTCTGCAGAAAATGTCATTCCATGATACATCAACAATCTATCCAACCTGGACAATTCTCCACAGGGAGAATGTCAGTCCAACAACACACTGACTATCCACAATGCAAGAATATCAACATTCCCTCTCAATCAAGGGAGTAATCTCCACAAACCCCAGCTTGTCCCTGAAGTATACAAACTTCCCTTTGGACAAGGGATTCGTTAGAATATTTGCTATCTTCTTATCGACGGAGATGTATTGGAGCTTCACTTCTCCCTTCTGGACTTTATCATGGATGTAGTAGTACTTTATCGCAATGTGCTTCGACTTGTCATGGAACACAAGGTTCTCTGAAAGCTTCACACAACTTTGATTATCACAGTATATCACGGTAGAATCCAACACCTGGTCAAATAGTCCATAAACCAACTTACATAGCCATACTGCTTTTGTACAAGCATCACAAGCTGCAATATACTCTGCCTCTACAGTGTTGAGTGCGACAGACTTATGTTTCATGTTAGCCCAAGATATCATAGCGGAGCCCAAACTAAAACATACGCCATAAGTACTCTTTATGTCACTTGCACTCCTTGCCCAATCAGAATATGTATATCCATGCATATGTACATTACTATTTGAGATATATCTTAAACTACATTTTAGCATGCCACACAAATATCTCAAAATGTGCTTTTCGGCTATCTAATGCTCATGTCTCGGTTCCACCTGGAACTGGCTCAACGTGTTCACAACGAAGTAAATGTCTGGCCTGGTATTAACCAAATACATCATTGAGCCAATCAACTGCGGGTATGTGGAGGGGTCTAACAGATCATAATCAAAGTCTCTCAACTTCTTTAGGTTTGTCACCATGGGAGTTGCCATGGATTTGTAGTTCATCATCCCAAACTTCTGAAGGATCTTCACAACATACTTTCCCTTACCTAAGAATATTTCACCAGGATTCTTCCATACTTCTAGTCCCAAATAATAGTGCATGAGACCAAGATCCTTCATGTCAAATTCAGAGGCTAGCTCCCTCTTACAATGAATAGTGAGAGGATCTGCACCTCTCAGAAACAAATCATCAACATATATTAGTAGAATCATAGGGGCATCACTCACAAACTTGTAATAAAGGTTTGGATCAACATAGCTCTTGGAGAATCCAAGTCTCTTCAAGTAGCTGTCAATTCGTGCATACCAAGCTCTTGGAGCTTGCTTGAGTCCATACAAGGATTTCTTTAATATGAAAACATGGGACTCTTTCTGGTGCACCTCAAAGCCTAGAGGTTGCTCTATGTACACTTTTTCTTCAATCACTCCATTGAGAAAAGTTGTCTTCACATCCATCTGATGTAGACTCCATCCCATGGAAGCTGCAAGAGAGATAATCGATTTGATAGAAGTGTATATAGCAACAGGAGAAAACGTCTCATCATAGTTTTCTCCCTCTTTCCGGGAGAACCCTCTAGCCACAAACCTTTCCTTGTATTTATCAATACTTCCATCCATTGCATGTTTAATCTTGTAAATCTACTTTGAAGTTACCACAGACTTCCCTTCGGGTCTAGGCATAAATTCCCATACATTGTTCTTCATGATGGATTGATATTCTTCCATCATAGCTTCCTTCCATTCTTTCTTCTTGACTGCTTCTTCAAAGGTGGAAGGTTTCGTATTCACAAGATTTGTCATAAGTGTCGCATAACTAGAGAACCTCTTGGGTCTCTTTCTTTCCCTAGAGGTGCCACCTAGAGCTTCATGTCCTACTTCTTTTTGCAAGGTGGATTTGACCATGTTGGTCTCTTTCTTATCCCAAGAAAAACAACTGGTTCCACAGGTTCAAGTGGTCATTTTGGTTCTTCATCAGGATGATATGGAGAACCTGTACTTTTTTCCTTGGGTTATTCATGTTCCTCTTCATTGTTGGAGTCTATGGAATCTTCTATAGATTTCCTATAAGCAATATTTTCATCAAAAGTCACGTCTCGACTGACTTCAACCTTATGCTTTCATGGAATACAGATTCTATAGGCTTTTGATGACTCACTATATCCAATGAATATGCCCTTCTTTCCTGAAGGTTCCAACTTCTTTCTTTTGTCCTTGGGAACATGAATATAAACATGACAACGAAATATCCTAAGGTGTTCAACACTTGGTTTCTTTCCAGAGAAAGCTTCTTCTCGAGTCATTTTCTTCAATATACGATGAGGACTTCAATGTTGAACATATATTGTTGCCATAGCTGCTTCTCCCCATAGAAACATGGATAGATTTTGATCATTCATCATTGCCTTAACATATTCTTCAATAGATTTGTTCTTCCTTTCTGCCACGCCATTCTGTTGAGGATTATGTGGGACAATCAACTCCCTCTTAATCCCAATTTCTTTGCAAAAGGAAATGAACTCTCTGGAGGTGTATTCTCCTCCATTATTGGACCTTAGAGTCTTGATCTTCTTATGTTAAGTACCAATACCAGATCTGAAGATATAATCAATACAATTACTGAATACACAATAGATCCACAAAGCAAGATAGAAGAAACCACACAATATTATTACCAAACCCTTGAGGTAGGGCAACACCATACAATGGATCCTATTATGGAAGGNTGTCAAGTTTTCCACTTCAGCCTTGAATTCTTAAAACTTGTCAAATACTTCATCTTTCGTCTTCAATAGGTACATCCAAGTCTTTCGTGAGAAGTCATCAATAAATATTACATAGTAAAGAGAGCATCCTAGAGACTTCACACGCATAGGACCACATACATTTGAATGTATTAAGTTCAAGATCTCCTTAGATCTATTTTCGCTGCTCGGGAATGGATTCTTAACATTCTTCCCAAGTGCACAACCTCTGCAAACACCTTCATGTAATGGTTGAAATTCTGGTTCACCTACCACCATTTGATTTGTAGATGGAAATGATTGATAATGAAGGTGAGCATACCTTCTATGACATAATTCTCTAGGATTGACTTCATCATGTACACGAGATTGAGTATTTTGACCTATGAGCTTATATAGTCTCCCATCACGAATTCCAATAAATCTAGCATCATCTATACTAGAGACCTTGGGCCATACAAGTACTTTCCCATCAACAAATGCTACTCTATCTCCTTTATCTTCTATACAAGAAATGGAGACCAAATTATTCTTCAAACCATGTACATATAAAACATTACTAAGATGAATATTGTTACCTGATTCCAACTCAATAGATGCTTTCCCAATTCCTTTGATTGCATATGAGTTGTTGTCTCCAAGTTCTACTCTATGATAAATCCTTTTCTCCCTCATAATTGAGAGATTGACATGATCACATGTCACATGTCTAGAAGCTCCATTATCAATCAACCACATATCATCATTATCTTCAATAGATCCTGCAAGGGATGATAAGTAGAAGAAATATGTATCTTCATGCATGAATTTCTTTGAAGGTTCTTCATCATTCACATTGGTAGCTGAAGCATGATGTCTTCCTTTCCTCTTCTTTGTCGATTCAGGACAATGATGTTTGTAGTGGCCAAATTTATAGCAACCAAAACATTGGACTTTTGACATGTCTCTTTCCCTTGATGATTAGGTCTCCTTCCTGATTTCTTGTTTTGACAGCCAAAATTCTTCTTGAATCTTGTTGCATAAGCTTGAGCATCTTCTTCTTTCTGAATTCTTTCCTTTGATGTGATCCTTGATTCTTCTTGAGCACAGCAAGTCCATAGCTCTTCAAAGGTATGAAATTCCTTTCTTGTGTTCATACTTGAAGCTAATCCATCCCATGATCTAGGTAGACCATTAGGTGCAACAATCACGATCTCTTTATCAGGAACAATTGAATCATTGATAGTTTGGAGTTGATCTCTTAACTGGGAGATTCTCACAAAATATGAAGACATAGTATCATCCTTCATCATTCTGGTATCACGAAGCTCATTATTCAAGCTCGTCACTTGACCAACATTCTTGACTGTAAATAGATTGGTTAGGGCATCATACATTTTCTTTGATGTATCCAGATTTGATATGTAAGGAATCAAATGGTCTCTAATAGAGTCTACAATGTTACTCATGGCATTGATGTCATTTTCCCTGAACTTTTCATTTTCCGCTTTATTCTGAGGTTCCTTTTCTTTTTCTACATCATTTTGTGGTTCCACAATATTTCCTTTCACAATGTCCAGAACTTTGTTCTTGGCAAGGATAAGATCAATCCTTGTCTTCCATGCTCTGAAGTTAGAAACTCCTTCTAGCTTGTTTTCTGATTTCATAGTGTAAATCTTTGTTGTAGAATTTCAAGAGAAGAAAGGTTTCTTGAAGACAGGTCTTCTTAGATGGCGATCTCTAGATCTCTTCTTTACCGTCACTCTAATACCATGTTGTTTTTTCTAGTACAATAGATAATAGCACAATATTTCTGAAAACTGATAATTACTTCTAATGATGTTGTTTTTCACTTTTCAATTTATCATTAAGCAATTACACTTCAGAAATTCAACCATATAAATGTTGTAGAATAATAGTAGAGATCACAAAGAGAACGCAAGATTTACTAGGAGATGTGAATTGCTTCCATTACAAATGATCCAAGCTGGCTCCTTATTTATACTAAACCGACCTCCCCAACAAATGCGACTTTTCACTTTTCACTTTTCACATTATGAAGACCGATCATAGTTACAAAAATTCAACAAAAGTGACATCATCTATGATTTGAATATAGTGCAAGTAAAATCAAGAAAATCACAATATATTTACTTAATCAAGAGGGTGAATTAATATTAAAGTAATATATGAAGTTGAATATCAAAGAAAAAAAAAAGATGAAGATAATGAATTAGATATATATTACATAACAGTCAATCTCCTCCAAAATGAGTTTAAACTTGGCTTTAACCATCTTCCCTATACATTGTGTCAACAACCACAACAATGTTGAATAAGTTATATATTTCTCTTATTAAAGGGCCTTCACATGCATTTACATATTTATCCACAAATGGAGGAAGTTACCCCAAATCAACAACTAATATAATTGATACCCCTATAAAAGAAACTAACGAATTTTCAGGAAAAGCATGATGAAGTCTAGCATCAATTTGTGTTCACAACCTTTTACCTATAAAACTCATCATCGATAAGGATATATTTCACATGTCTCATCTTCTCTTGTAAGTTAATCAAACACGACCCTTGTAAATTGGTCATGTCCCTTATTAGTATATGAAACACATAGTGCATTGTTGATGAAAATATATTGAATGTTGCATCACTGGTTGGGGCTAAAAGAAGCAAGGGGATCTTCTTTCAAAGAGACTTAGTTTCAAGGGACAACACCATTCAAGTAAGGTTTTTTGATACCAACAATCTCACCCAATAAATCTTCCACAGTTCTATATCATTGTGTTTACCCCTAATTTCTTGTGTTTGTCCCTGATTTATTTTTTTGTTAGGTATTTTGTTTTCTTTGTTCACCCCTTTGTTCTAGAGTCATATGTTGTCATTGATTTGCCTTTTGCAATCTATGTTATTCGTGATCCTATTTTCTTCTTTTTTACATTTGTTCTCTCTATGTCTCTTAACATGCTCTCACACTACCTTTCTTTGTTCTTCAATTTTAGTGTTATCATTATTCTCATTATGAGGAGAGATTGTTATGTTTTGTTAAAAAATTTACTCCAGATCTATACCCCCTAACATAGAATAAAACACTAAATTCAGTGCACCATAAGCATGGATATTTTCACTTATTGCAGAAAAGAATGTGTCGTAATAAATAACTATGCTGAAATCAATGCATTGCAAGGGGGAACATAAAAACTCTACATTCAATTCAATGCACCTAAATAAGGAACTTAATAACTTGATGCACCTTAAGAAGGACCATATTAAATTGATGTTGAAATAAACGCACCCTAAAAAGGAAGATAATAATTGTAAGAGTAACTTAATAAGTGGACAAACTACAACCCCTTTCTAGTAGAAATTCTCCAAATTTGTAAGGAATTTGCCGAAAGTCATAGTCCCACTTGATTGATGAGAATTTCAACCACAGAACTTTGTCCCTCGAGGTTTTGGCCCATTTTAAGATGACATAAATCCTCAAGATTTTCAAAAAATGAGTAGATTAGGGTGGAAATTTACCTTGCCGAAAAAGCATGGACTCACTAGAAATGATGAGTTTGTCCACTTATTAATTCTAACTTTATTTTTGCATTTAGCATGCAAATACATTCTCCAAATTTGAAGCTGCCAATAACATGGATTGGATTATAAAAGAGAATAGCAAAGGTACTTACTTATGAATCAATATAATATAAAGGCAACGGTACTTGATGGATAAATATTACACGTTACAAAGGTACTTACTTATGAATCGATATAATATAAAGGCAACGGTACATGATGGATACATATTACATGTTACAAATGATATACAAACATCAATTTCAATGTTCATAGGCCAATGCTGACTACATCCACATTAACCCAAAATTTGTTTTGAGATCAATCTTTCATAATATAACATAGCATCATTGGTCACAATTTAATGCAATAAATCTCAAATGCCAAGTCTCACTTGCCTAAAGTCCCGTGAGACAGCTCAGACGGTAAGACAAACGTACCTTTCTCCAAGAGATGGGAGGAGGTCTTGTGGTCGAATCTTGCTGAGTCTCCGGGATGGATTTTGTAATGATGCTCTGTAAAAATTTTATATACTGTTGAATATAAACGAGAAACTTCCCCGTGGAAAAAAAAGTCTCACTTGCCTTATGATTTATGAGAGTGTAGTATGATTCTTCCTTCAATAATGTTAGGAATGTCAATTGACTAAATGCATTTAATGAAACAATTTTGAGAATACAATAATTTTGAAAATGGACAATGTTTGACATAGTAAATGCAATTCTCATCATATTATATTTTTGAAAATGCAATGCATGTAGTAAATATCCAATAATAGTTATTCTTAGTTATCCTTATTTATGATTAACCTTATTCAAATGGGAAAAAATCAACATGCTTCAATCATTTCCATTTTGTATTCTTGTAGATAATTGTCAAGTTTTGCATAACCTTGAGCTCATCATCGATTGTTTCCTCATAGTATATGAGGAGATCTATTTGGTTTAAGGGTAGTTGAACTAAACATTTTTTGAGCTCTAGATTAAGGGGTTTAATTGCTTTGGATTCATGTGAGTTATCCATATATCTAAAGAGAACAATATATTCATGTAGCAAACGTTCCACTCTCATAGGTTAGTTGCCGAAATATGACGATGAAAAATCATGATTTTGACAATGAAATTCATCTATTTTGGAAATTCTAACATTGCAGATGGATATCTAGGCCTTGATTCATCTTGGAAGAACTCCACATTGAAATTTCAACAATTAAAACTTGTAATTCCAACAATCCGTCAAAAATCATATTGAATTTGTAAAGAAAATCCACTGGTAAATAGGATATGTTTTCTACATAAATAGCTTATTCCTTGCTCAAGGATGGAAACTTCAATCCTTTTATACTGAAAACTCATCCTTCGTTCTAATAAAAGCCAAGGAAACCTCTATACTTTTATATTAGAGACTCGCCTTTCATTATAACAAAGGATATTACAACCTTACAACTATTAATAAGACTTTGAGGTAATATACTTGCACTATCATCACATCCATTAATTAATCACACCCATATATTATTATATCACAAACATGCAACATGGAGATAATAGACTTGCATGGTGAAGTATATGCACCATGCTATCTCCCATATCCCGATAATTGGAATATGTGCTTACATCAACACAGTTTGAATTACAACCAACATAGAATTGTAGTGATATCGATTGATCCAAATTAGATCATTGTCAAAAATATCTTTGTAAACTTTGTAATAAACATTAATTATTTTTTTCCAAAGTTGAGATATTATTCAAAATTCCCTTGGAAGTTGAAATGAACCACTGTGATGCTTGGCCTTCCAAGAAAGCTCATTAAAAATAAAGGTTGTGATGAATAAGAGCATTGAATGGAACATAGAGAGGAGGAAATGAAGAAGGGTAGTAACAAGGATGACAACTCAAAGAAGCAATGTGCTTGATTATCAAAGGAGAAGAAGACATTGAGTATGTCCCACAATGAGTGAAGATTGTTGTTGAGCCACAATCATCTGCAAATTTCTTTCTAGTGAGTAACAATACACTAAATCTATGTATATCTCATCATTTTGTAATCAATTCCTCTTGATAAAATCCCCATTAAATATGGTTTTCCCATTTGGAGTTTCCATGAAAAAAAAAAAACTATCTATTGCGAATTTGAATTATGTTCTATGTTGTGTTTAATTGTTGTGTTATTTTTCAGTGGTTGTGTAAATTTGGAATACCACTTAGTTTATTGAGTATGGTGTCATTTCTACGGTATACACCAATACTACCACATTATTAACCAATGCTTGAATTCTAGTGTGTTGTGTAAGTAAATGCTACATGCAATATATTAGTTGGATACCAAATGCTAGTGCTTTGTGTAATTATAAGCTTTAACTAGCATAACCTTTGGTTGAGTGTAAACTCTACAGAGCTTCTTTAGGCCCTCAATTCAAAGCGCAGTGATACCACTTACAACTATTTATGTATGAGCATATCGTTGAAATGTAACAAGGGATGTCCTCATTCATGTTTTTGTGTTTTGTCATGGGGGGGACATAAAGTCATATTTCCTAGACATGTTTATTTGTAANATTCAAAGCGCAGTGATACCACTTACAACTATTTATGTATGAGCATATCGTTGAAATGTAACAAGGGATGTCCTCATTCATGTTTTTGTGTTTTGTCATGGGGGGGACATAAAGTCATATTTCCTAGACATGTTTATTTGTAAGTGACTTTTTTAAATAAAGTGCTTTTATAAAGTGAATGTACTTTATAACTTAAAGTGATTTTAGGTTGTGGGACCCAAAAGTATTTAATGAGCATTTATTACTTATTTTGTAATTAATGAGGAGCATTAAATATGAGCCCTCGGATTAGACTTATGATAGCCATTAGATTGAGTTGGTTATGTAAGTTAGGGTTTCTTGGGAAAAGAGAAGAGTACATATACATGCTTAGGAATGTGAGAAGAACACACAGTAAAGACAAAGGAGAGAGAGATCAGATTTCTGGAGAGTTTAAGAGCACAATTTCCAAAGTTAATTAGAGTGCACGGTTCTCAACGCAGTGCAATCATAACAGTTCGTACAATAGAAGGAAGGGCAGTTCGTACAGTGAGAAGACAGTCTGTACAACAAGAGGGAGGCACGATTTCCAAGAAAGAAGTCTGTACTGTTCGTACTGTACTTGCTGGCACGCTTTCCGAGGAAGATTTTTGTGCATTTATTGCTGTTGTTTGTTATCTGTACAGTGACACGATTTCCCAGAAATCGGGTTGCTGGTTGGTTGGCACGTGTGGGCAGTTGAAGCTTGCTGTCACAAATTTCTAGAAAGAAATCAGATTTCTGAGATAAGTTCATTTGCATTTCTGATTTACAGTTGGAATTAATAAATTTCGAGGTTGTAAGAAATTTTAGATCTGCTCTTGAATAATAGAAATAATCTCTCTAGGGTTTTCCTCACGGTGGGGTTTTTGCCCTGGTCATTGGACCAAAAATCACTTGTCTATTTATTGCCTTATCAGAGTATGGGTCAGTGATTTACTTGAATTAAGTGTTTTAGCTTTCAGTTGCTTTTAGTTTTAAAGGCATTGTTAAAAGACTAAAATCTCAGGTTAGTCAAGTGTTTGACGAAATGTGTGAATGAGATATTTCTAATTTTGTCATTAAAAATCTTCATGGTATCAGAGCAAGGACTCTGTAAGAAGTGCATTCTGTAGAATTTGATTTCAGAGTTGGGCAAAGACAAAAGGGGAATAGTTGTTTGAATATGCCTTCCATCAGACTTGAAGACCGGTTAGATGGCATTTCTAACTATTTACAATGGAAGGCTAGAATGACAACTATTTTTAAAGAAAATAAATTGTGGGCTCTTGTCACTACTGTGATAGTTCCTCCCAACGATCCTATTGCCTTGGATATACATGAAGTCAAAGAGGCAAAATCCCAGAGACTCATTTTGGATGGAGTAAGGGATCCACTCATCCCACACCTGGCTAAAAAGAAGACAGCCAAAGAAATGTGGGAGGCATTGAAAAACCTATACAAGGCTAAAAATGAAAACCGTAAGATGGCACTCAAAGATAAACTGCATTCAATCAAGATGACTATGGGTGAGAGTGTGGTTCCATATCTTACCCGGTTGGCACAAGTTAAGGATGAACTAGCAGCTGTGGGGGAAGTCATCTCAGATTCAGAGCTTGTGAGGATAGCCTTGAGAGGTTTTACAAAGGATTGGGAATTCTTTGTGAAATGCATTGTGGGACGTGAAAAACTTCCAAATTGGAGCAGACTTTGGGATGATTTCACTCAGGAGGAGATATGGGTGAATGTAGAGAAGAGAAGAGAGGGAGTTATTGAGGAGAACTTTGCTCTTCTATCAAAGGGAAAGGGAAAAAGTAAGAAGGGTTCTAGGATTGACATCAGTAAAGTTCGTTGCTTTGCATGCAATGAATATGGCCACTATGCAACACAGTGTCCCAACAAGAAGGGGACAAAGGAGAAGGAGAAGGAGAAACAATTAGCAGCCTCTGCAGAGGTAAATGACTTTAGTGAGAAGTTTGAGAAATATTTTTCTCTTGTTTCCATTGTTTCTAGTGGCAACAACAATAACTTTGAGTTTGATAGGACTTGGATAGTGGACAGTGGGGCCACTAGTCATATGACAAGAATCCTGGATTCATTTATGTTCATATTTGAGATTGGTCCTGGTCATGTCGTGAATGGGACTCACCAAATCAGAGGAGTCGGCAATGTCAGGTTTCTGTTGGACTTCGGAGAGACCCTGGAAGTTGAAGGGGTGTTGTTTGTACTAGGGCGGAGAGTTAATCTCCTCTCAGTATCGGCTCTGGAGGATGTTGGATATGTAATCACTTTCGAACGTGGTTATGTTCATATTCCTGAAATAGATGAGGTTCACATCAGAACAGTTCTGATTGGAGAACGGAGAGCCAGAGTATACACAATGCTTGGCTAGCATGTGATATGTCAGTCAGGTTGGATATCTGGCTCAGAGGGAGAGCAAGAAGTTCAAAGGACTGAAGGTGCACCCGAATGTCAGTCCTCAGTTTAGGGATCTAGTACTAGCAGAAAGATAAACTGGTATGAGTTAAGTCAGTCAGAAAATGCTCAGAGACGAGAGATGATTTCTCGAAGCATCAGTAGAAGACACAGTTCCACCAGACCAGTTCAAATGCAGCATTCAGGTTCAAAGGGAGCAACCATTGCAGATAGCTTGGAGTCCGAGAATGGTCCTGGAAGTGGAAATGTCAGGAGGACCTCCCTCGTTAAGAGGGAGTGTTGAAATGTAACAAGGGATGTCCTCATTCATGTTTTTGTGTTTTGTCATGGGGGGGACATAAAGTCATATTTCCTAGACATGTTTATTTGTAAAGTGACTTTTTTAAATAAAGTGCTTTTATAAAGTGAATGTACTTTATAACTTAAAGTGATTTTAAGTTGTGGGACCCAAAAGTATTTAATGAGCATTTATTATTTATTTTGTAATTAATGAGGAGCATTAAATATGATCCCTCAGATTAGACTTGTGATAGCCATTAGATTGAGTTGGTTATGTAAGTTAGGGTTTCTTGGGGAAAGAGAAGAGTACATATACATGCTTAGGAATGTGAGAAGAACACACAGTGAAGACAAAGGAGAGAGGGAGATCAGATTTTTGGAGAGTTTAAGAGCATAGTTTTCAAAGTTAATTAGAGTGCACGGTTCCCAAGGCAGTGCAATCATAACAGTCTGTACAACAGAAGGAAGGACAGTCCATACAGTGAGAAGACAGTCCGTACAACAAGAGGGAGGCATGATTTCCAAGAAAGAAGTCTGTACTATCCGTACTGTACTTGCTAGCACACTTTCCGAGGCATATTTCTATGCATTTATTGCTGCTGTTTGTTATCTGTACAGTGACACGATTTCCCATAAATCGGGCTGCTGGTTGGTTGGCACGTGTGGGCAGTTGAAGCTTGCTGGCACAAATTTCTAGAAAGAAATCAGATTGCTGAGATAAGTTCATTTGCATTTCTGATTTACAGTTGGAATTAATAAATTTCTGGGTTGTAAGAAATTTCAGATCTGCTTTTGAATAATAGAAATAATCTCTCTAGGGTTTTCCCCACGGTGGGGTTTTTGCCCTGGTCATTGGACCAAAAATCACTTTTCTATTTATTGCCTTATCAGAGTATGGGTCAGTGATTTACTTGACTTAAGTGCTTTAGCTTTCAATTGCTTTCAATTTTAAAGGCATTATTAAAAGACTAAAATCTCAGGTTAGTCAAGTGTTTGACGAAATGTGTGAATGAGATATTTCTGATTTTGTCATTAAAACTCTTCACATATTACATTATATATTTAATATTTTATGGCTGTCGAGAGTTTGTGCATCTTGTTTATTACTTGATGATGTTATGAGTGGACAAAAGTGTTGGGAGTAGAGAGCGAGGTTTTCATATCTAATATACATCTAGTTTCTATTTAATTGGTCCCGATGACAAATAGAGCAACTGGGTAATGGAAACCAAATCTAAATAGGGCACAAGAAGCCTAAACTCAACTCATTGAAGATTGAAAAGATATTATAATTCGATAGTAAGCATTCATGTTCACAAAACAGTTAGTCCATAGGCTTATTGTTTACGAATCATATGATATTATAGCAGGTTTGTTAGAGACCTTGAAGTAGTTTCCATGGTAAAATTATTGAAGAGGGAGAAGCTGGAAGAGTTGAGAGGCTTCAACATGTAGATACAAGAGAAAGTCAATATTGGAGATAGAAAGTGGATAAGTTGGAAAAAGAACTTGCCAAACGCTAAAAATCCTTCACCACCATGAGGGAAGAATTAAATAGAAGCATATTGCAACACTTTCAATTGGGGGAGAAATTCACTCAACTAGATTATTGGCAAGATGAGAGGTTCATCGAAGTGATTGCTCAATTACACTAGGATTTGGCAACGAAGGAAGATGCCTTGAGGAAGCTACAAGTATTTGTCTAACAGACCATGCAACCCCCTTCCATTGCCATTGTGGAAGTGAACACCATCGTATGATAGAGTCAAGCATGTTAAACTCACCTTCCAAGACCCTTCTTCAAGAAATATTTGGTGACTTTGAAAATCACACTAGAGGCATCGATTCCAAGCTCATGGGAGCAAAATGGGCTATGATGCTCAAGGGTTGGGAAAACAAGGCCAGGGGATTGTCATCCCCATTGTATCTTAATAGTGGCCCAATCATGAAGTCCTATGATTCAATGGACAAGAAGTGAGCATAAGTTCAACTCAAACCACCTTTGTTAAGGCAAAAGGAATCAGAAAAGAATCCATTCTCATGGAGGAAAAGACAACTGGAATAGGAGTGTGGAATGAGCGACTCAAATATGCTTGTAGAGGCTTGGAAGAGGGCAATAAGGAGATGATTTCACCATCGATATCTACTCTAACTCTTGAGGGACCAAGCAACCGAGTTGGCAAGCATCATCACAAACTGAAAATGTATGACATAGTATCCTAAATCTTCGGTGACTTTGAAAATCACACTAGAGGCATCGGTTCCAAGCTCATGGGAGGAAAATGGGATACGATGCTCAAGGGTTGGGCAAAGAATGCCAAGGGATTGTGATCCCCATTATAGCTCAATAGAGGCCCAAGCATGAAGTCCTAGGATTCAATGGACAAGAAGTGAGCATAAGTTCAACTCAAACCACCTTTGTCAAGGCAAAAAGAACTGGAAAAGATTCCATTCTCATGAAGGAAAAGGCAACTGGAATATGAGTGTGGAATGAGCCACTCAAATATGCTTGTAGAGGCTTGGAAGAGGGCAATAAAGAGATGATTTCGCCATTGGTTTGTTTCTATTGCAAGAAAAGGGATCACATGACTTGGTCCAAATAAAATCTTCTTTCTTATGATTCTTCTAATTGTGCCGAGAGGTGCACTGCTGTAGATCCTACTATGGGGGAGATGTTCATGTAATATAACCCATTAAAATAATAATAAGAAAAAATAATAAAAATAATAAAAAATTATGTGGGCTCCATTATACACACAACACTACAACCCAATATGGGGGAGATGTTCATGTAACTTGAGTCATTAAAATAATAATAACAAATTAAAATAATAATAAATAAATAAATAAAATAATAAATAAATAGTAAAAAATAAATCAACATAGATCCATCTTAACCCAAGATCTATGAAGCCTCCAAAGAGATAAAATAATAGAAATAACTAAATACTAATGTAATATTAATAGTAAATGCTAAAGTAATACTAAATTTACTAAAATAATAGTAATATACTAAAGTAATAGTAAATATGATATATATAATGGTGTGTGTAATTTTGGTTTTTATTAATTAAGTCAACTTAAAATTTTTGAACATTTTGAAATCTTTGAAATCAAACATCACATTTAACATCATGTGACAACTTTTTCCCCATATTGAGTTGTAGAGGGCTTCTAGGCCCAAAAAATAATAAAATATTAAATCTTTGCACCTCTAGAAAATTTGATCCCTTTAAATGTTTGATATATATATATATATATATATATAAATTAAAATATAATAATTTATAATTTAATTAGACATTAAATTAATATATGAAATCTTTTTATGAAATAAGAAATCTTTCCTTCATAACAATTTGATTACTTAATTTAACTTTAATCTAATTTAATTTAAACTAATTTATAATTCAGTATCTTTAATTTCTTTAATTATTTATTCAAATCAAAATTAAAATAAATATATAAAAACAAATATCTATATATATTTGTTTTTATACCACTGCTCAGGATAATTGGATTGTAAAGAAAGCAAATTAAAAAAACACAAACAATATTGATCAGACAGGAATTTTGTCCCATTTTTAAAGTGACCAGCTGGTAGGTTGAAGCTATGACATTCTGCCAAAAACTTTGAAGTGACTGTATCAACACGTTGAAACCTTTGAAATTTCATAATTTTTACAAGTCGAAAGAAAAAAATTATTTGAACGTCCACTATGCTAACACTTCGAAGACCTCAACAAAATTTCCTAATTTCAATTTGCAAATCTTTTCATTTAGGAATTCAAAGCATTTTATAAAAAAATTTCTAGTATTTAATTTTGGTGTTTAATTTTGGTGTTGGTTAGCTGTTTTATTAAATAATTGTTTTTTGGGAATTCTGTGGTATAAATTTACATGAGTTACAGGTCCCATGGGATAGCACAATTGGTTAAGACGTGCGCACACTCTTCCAGCTTGGGGAGAGGTCACGAGTTTGAAACCTGTGTCCCTTGGGGCTGTGAAGGTTTTATCACTCCCATATCAGCCACTATGTGGGGAAATATCTGGGGTGGGTTTCCAGCGCTGAATCTCCAACTGGAAAAAAATAAATTTACATGGGTTACTATTTTTTATTGTTCAAAATTCATTTTTAAATGTAGAAATGGATTCAGCATACTGAAAAAACTTACAAAACACTAGGATTTTACAGAAATAATCACTTAAATCTACGAAACCAACAATTTCTCATATATACCCTAATTTTTTTTTTCATTTAGTAAAATCTTTAACCTACTGCTTTAATTTTTACCTCCAAAAATAATGCCACCTTCACATAACACACAGTAATCTGCTGCCTCTGAAGGCACTGCCAGGTCCATATGAAATTGTCACTCTCTGATTTCCTGATTTCGCACTACGTATTGATTGTTCGATTGATACTTCTGAGACTCATCATATTGCTCTGTTGCGGAGGGTTTGCTTTGAAATTGCTCCCATAATCATCTAGGATTCCTTTGAAATTGCTCCCATCTAGGGAAGGCAAGCTGAATTTGTCAGAGCAGACTAGTACGGTTGTCTGCTACATGCCGCCTTTTGTAATGAGATTTAACTTCTGAAAGAGTCAAAAAATTAATGTTCCACGAACGAACGAATTCATGGCAGGCAGCTGCATGCATTACTGACTGACTGACTGTTGTTGTTTCAACAAATGAGAAGGACGTTAATACGTTATTTCTTTCTCCTTTATTCTCATCGTCCTGCCCGCAGCCCGCTGCTCTTCTTCCCATCTACCACACCGACTGCCATTAAAGCAAGCAGAAGACAAGACAGACAGTAGAATCCAATGGCCGATTCTATTTAGTCCTTCCGCATGCGTTCTTCCTGGAAGATTATCATATTGATTTTCCGATTGTAATTATATGTCTGACTCGTGGCCGCCGATTTTCAGATCGTAATAATTGAATGCATTACAAAATTTGAGGCTGATGAATCTATTAAGTGGCGTTCTCACTGTTCATAAACTTGAAATCTCATTTTGTTTGTAAGCAATTTATATATTTAAGATTTCAAATGAGTAAGGTCCTTTTTC
Organism: Picea engelmannii; assembly: GCA_009831015.1. Taxonomy (NCBI): domain Eukaryota; kingdom Viridiplantae; phylum Streptophyta; class Pinopsida; order Pinales; family Pinaceae; genus Picea; species Picea engelmannii. The sequence goes on from ML809207.1 coordinate 194,647, forward strand.
GCTCTGCCATTATTGGTTGGCACAACGTTTTTCATCATTATGATATACTACGATATACATCGCTGGTAACCTACACCTGTAGCCAACCCTTTTGCTGCTCGAGCTAGTCTGGGCAGAGTGTTGACTGAACAAAATATTTGAAAATTAACTTTCTAGTTAGTTTGGGCAGAGTGTTGACTGAACGCAGTATTTGAAAATAAACTACGAAATAATAATATATATGTATGTGGTTATATTAATATTAGTTGTTGTATGAAATAGTTTTTGAGTATTTAGATTATATAGAAATAATTAATCAAATCTATAAATTTAACTATTTTTATTTTTAATGGGATTTAGGTATACATATCTTATCCTTTTGGATTTGAACTTGTGATTTGCTATTTTTTAAGAGGAAACATATGTTCTTAACTATTAAAGCAACTCACCCTGTATTATATATATATATATATGATAATTATTTATATTCTTGCTTTATCTACTTAATTTTTATTAGTTTAATTTATGGTTATTATTTTTGTTTTTTTAAGGTGATAAAATCTATTATAATTTCAAATCTATTATGATTTCAATTGTTAGTGGTTTTTAAGGGGGCAGACTTCCATAACCTTTTTTTTTTTCAATAAGGTGGACAAATCTATTATAACTCACTTGTCAAGTGGCATTGAGGACAACCATCATGGCTTCTATCCATGAATGTGTGCTCACCCATCATCCTTATTCAAAGGAAACCATGCCACTTGAAATGACTAGTTGGTGGTTTATAAAGGGGTAGACTTCTATTCTTTCTAGATGTCTTTGAGTCTTGGACCGTTAATCTCTTTCCTTACGTTTGAAGATGGTGAGCTCTTAGCCAACGGAAAACCTTGATAGTATCTGCAAGAAAGGTAATTTCAGCCTAGATAGTATTTGCAAGGAAGCTAGTTTCCCTTGTGTTTATCGTCTCAAGGCTACCTCTAGTCTTAGTCCTATCCATGAAATCAAATACTATCCTTAATTATAATTTAACCTCTTACCTTAAAGGTATTATTGTTTGGAAAAATTGAGGTGGCAAGTGCGGTGTGTGTGTGTTATTTATAGCCTTGGAGGAAATTCTGAAGCAACTTACTCATGGAACCTACATATCTTATCTAATAGTTTGGCAGAAGTATATGGTTTATATCTGGAATTGAAAATCGTCATATCGCACAACATTCAAAATTTAATAGTGATCGAGGATTCTTTGATAATCATCAAACATTTGGTTAAGGGAACCAATTCTTCGGATGTTAGACTTGCCTCAACTCTTAGTCAAATTAGATGTCTTACTCCCTTCTTTTCCTAGCTTAGTTTTTATCATGTTTTGAGAAGTAACAATACATACGCTGATCAGTTAACGTCCCAAGCAATCACCTAAAAAATTAGGACCTTGTTTATCAACAAAAATGTCACTTTAGAATTAATCCCCTAATTCTTCATTACTTTAGGATGATGTTCTTCCTCCTCTTTTGTGTCAATTTTGATGTATGTATATGGGGGTTGTAAATATTTTAGGCACTTAACTTTTCCAAGCTTTAGAAGCCATACTAGACAACCCTACTATTTTTCTATGCAATCCCTTGATCATAGCTTTGGATGGTAAATAGGGTAAATTGCCAAGCCTTATTACAAAGCTTAACCCCAAGAGGATGAAGAGAGTCGAACCCATGACCTCTCCAACTTTGGGAGAGAAATCTCATGTTTAGTTCATGACCTTGCACTAACCCTTGGGGCTAGATATTAATATAACCTATAAATATGTTAAATTGATTTATTATTATTATTTTTAAAAGCTATTAACACATTTTTGTGTTTAGAATGACATCAAAGAGAATATGTCATGTTGTCAAGCCAAATACTAATATTCAAAATGATACAAATTTCCATGACTCAAAATTCATTTCCCTTAAATCTATCGCCATTTGAGTTATATCACTCTTTCTAAAACTTGATTGTACTATCATTCCAACCTTGTGTCAATTTTTGCATCAATTTAAAATATCTCTCAACATCATAAAGGCATTGCACAGCGCAACACAAAGAGGCACCGTTTAAGAAAATTATCAATATTAAATGTAATATCAATATTTATTAAGGCTAAAATTTTTTTATCATTTAATTTCATATTATGTATTAATTTCTTTATATTAAATAATTAAAAAAAAATACATATTAAAAAATTGACCCTTTTCTATTTAAAATTGATAAATTTAAATTTAAAATAAACTTATATTAAATTTGTTTTAGATATTATCATATATATATAATTATTTATTTTTTTTATTTAATTTTTTTCTTCTTATTATTTAAAGCAATATAAGTTATACCTCTCCATAGTGAATAATCTTAATGCAATAAATTTAGAAAAAAATGATAAAATAAATTTAGAAAAAAATGATTGACACTTGTCAATTTAACATCATGTACTAAAATATAAAAGTCATTGAAAAACAATAAAAATAATGCACAAGTTTTTCTTTTTAATTAGTTAAATTACATATTTTTTTCTTTCTTCATAATTAAACGGTGTTTTTTTATTTATTAATTATTCGTTATCACTAATCAAAAAATGATTGACACTTGTCAATTTAACATCATGAACTAAAATATAAAAGTCATTGAAAAACAATAAAAATAATGCACAAGTTTTTCTTTTTAATTAGTTAAATTACATATTTTTTTCTTTCTTCATAATTAAACTGTGTTTTTTTATTTATTAATTATTCGTTATCACTAATCACTTGAATTGTTTTTTATTTAATTATTTTTTACCACTTGATTTATTTTTTATTTAATTATTCTTTACCACTATAGAGTAAGGAATAATGATTTTGACTTTGTATAGCCTCTAGCTTAAAACTAATGGTCATTTGTTGTACCACAACGTACATTGGTGTTCAATAAGAGATTTGAAACAATATTTTTTTTTATAAAAACTACTTCACGAAACCTTCGCTAAGGTTCAAGGTTGCATCAATAACATGGTTATGGTTATCCTTTAGGTTAGGTTAAGGGTTATGTCACATGGGTATGTCTAGGTGTAAATATGGGTATGGGTATATGGACGATACCAATGAAAAATACTTGAACTATAGGTACACGATTGTGTTCATATTCCTTTATAAAACAAGGTTGTGTGGTAGCGCTGCTAATGAGCTTAGAAAGAAAATTGTGGAAAATGGGGTGGAATTGTAAATGAAACGAAGTGTTCGGTGCAAAATGTATATCACGGAAATGTTATGTGCAACATGTATATCACGGAAGATGGGGCAAAAGTAAATGATATATTTTGAAAGTATATAGCAAACCTATTTTTTTTGAAAGTATATAACAAAGTAAAAAAATTGTTTACAATGCAAGAATAAATTTGGAAATTTAAATGCATTTTCCATATGGACTAGTGAAAGATAAAAATATATGATGACATAAAATTAATAGGAGAAGAAATATAAAAAAATTAAATGCATTTGTGAACATGGGGTATAAGTAAATGACGGTTACATTGTTGAGCACCATTTATTTTGAAATATATAAAAAAAGAAAAGTCTGTAACATATAAAATAGTATATGTGTTTGCCATACAGACTAGTGAAGGATAAGAATAAAAGTCTGTAATGTATTAAAAATTAAATGCATTTGTCATACAGAGTGGTGAAAGATAAGAATAGAGTCTGTAACATATCAAAATTTAAATGCATTTTTATTTGAAATCTGTCAAAAAAGAAAAGTCTGTTACATATTGCTGGAAATTTTGAAATATACAAAAAAAATTAAGTCCGTTACATATAAACCGGATTTCAATGCGTTTGTCATGTAGACTAGGATTGGGGCTCCCATGGACCATTAGAGAAATGTGTATAAGAAACAAGACTTTGGAAAGAAGATAGAGTGCAATAGCTGCAAAAAAACGAAAGGGAAAGGTATAAGTGTTTGGTTATACATCTGTATTTAAGAAATTGGAATAACTGGGTTGATAAACAAAGAAGGATGCGATGAGTAAAATTACAGTGAGGGTACATATGAGCCATTTGGCTATTTTCTTGCGGCTGTTGTTTCATTGATGTCGCCGACGACTGCGGTTTCAAGGATGTCCTCCACGGCTGCTGGAATGCTGGCAACTGCGTGTTGCCTTTTGTCGGCGGTCTGTTTCAATTGCCTTTTGAGCCATTCTTCAATGTAGCCTCTCATCGGGGCGACGTTGATCTCATTCCAGATTTTTATGTTGAAAAGATCGTTTTCTAATTCTCGGAAGTCGATAGAAAGATTAGAGAGAGCCTAATGAATTTCCTCATTCTGTATTGCATATTTGACTAGCCAGTCGTGGACGTGAGCTTTATGAAATTGAAGGATGTTGTAAAACTTTTGCAGAAGAAGGTCTTAAACATAGCAATCTGTTTATCGAACTCTTGCCTGGTTAAGGGAAAGGAGTTTGCGATTAAGTGGGGGTCTTGGAATTCGTAGGTTTTCCCATGTAAGTCTATATTTGACAACTTTGTGAATAATATATCTTTCTTTGATATGGCTTGTTCACATGACTGAACAATGAGATGCAGGTTCTTTACTTTTTCTTTCCAACATGCATTCAATTGGCCAATGCGGTTTTTTGATGGAAGATCTTCTTCTCTCCTTTTTGTTTGTCATATTGTTGACAATCTTGCCAAAAGGGATGACTGTTTTTAAAAAGAATTTTTCTTCATCTTTTAATTCGGCCTACAAAATCTCGAGCAAGCTATGTGCCCTGGTTCCAAGGGAAGTGATGGTTTGTGATATTTTCCACGCCTCGGTAACCAGTTCCACTCTTTTTTTGATATTGTTCTCCACATATCCTTTACAGGATGCGAGCAGGGTGGAGGATGCTTTTACATTGGGTGCAAGGGTGCCATGCATGGCTATTGCCAAAGGATCGACAAGCAATGGCATAGGAATGAAATTTTATTCCAATTCCTTGATTCGATTCTCCAATGTGGCATTCTCGGTCTCGATGCCTCCAATGGAATCATGAAGTGATTCTCCGGTGGCAGTGTGAAGTTGACAGATTTGGGACGACCGCATGTTGGCAATGTCAACCTCTGAACGAGATTTGCCTTTGTTATTTTTAACATTTTTTTTCTTCTGAATTATCAATTTTTTGTTCCGGGTATCAAAAACAATGCTCTGGAACACGAATGATTCATCTTTGTCAAATTTTTTGGTAACAAATATGTCCATTGGATGACTATGGTGGATGGCGTGTCTGGGCTGATCAAGGAAGCAGATCATGGTATCTAGATCAGTGTCAAGTTCCATGTTCTCACTCTGAATTTCCGACTCTTCCGCCTGCCCCACATTTTTTTTTCTCTTCTTCTCTACTGGAAGCTTGTGAGAACTATCAATTTTAGAGTGAGGAGGGTGGTTATCTCCTCCTCCGTTTGAAGAAGTCTGGGTTTCTTTGTTGCTATGATGGGTCGTTGGAGCGATGCTCTGAGATGCAGTACTTTTTGGAGTGGTATTTGCGGATTGAAAACTTTTGTCACTGGGGCCTTCCCCCTGTTGCGTGTACAATTTAGTGTAGATTTTCACTCTCTGTACCTTGTCGGCATCAGAGGTAGGACCGTTGTCGCCACTGTCTCTGTTTTTGGGCAGGTGTTTATTTACAAAACAATCGTTGAGGCCAAGTGTTTGTAAATGTTGTCTAAAAATATCATAGGGGTCGAATCCTCTTATGTCTTCAACATATCTTAGGTTGGTGATGCTAGAATGTGCTGCGAAATCGTCAATTTTGTTAACGTTTTTCAACATGAACTCCCCTATTTTCCAAGGCAGAGGAATGAACTGTTTTTTTTTCTTCCTTTGGAACAGATGGAACTAGTAGCTGTATTGACGTGCTACTTCTGCAACAAACATTCTGTCCATAATGTGACATGGAAGGAGAGCAGGCTGTTCCGTGGAGCCAAAAATTCTTATGACAGTGTAATTATCCAAATATTGGAGTGTCCCCTTCTTGTCCAAAAAACTAGTTGCCTATTCAAATATGCAGGGAGCATCTTCTCCTAACAACAAAACTTTGAAAATAGACAGGAAGCCATTAAAAACCTCATAAAAACAACGGGAAGCCTTGTACTTCCACAAGGCTTGGTACCAAAATGTTACTGGGTGGAATTCGCAGTTGACATTCTTGGACAGAGACAGTTGCGAAAACCGACAGGAATGTGCTATTGCAAAAACTAAATAGGATGACATATAAAATTTATTTTCCCTTTTGTAGCTTGATAATTGGGAAGAGATTTCATGGGAAATTAACCTGCCCCAATAAAAAATGGCTTGTTCATTGACTGTGAAATACAAAATATAAAGAGCCATGCGGGAAACAGTAGCTGTGGACTCCTGTCTCGTTATTCTTGTAAACAACCATGCAATTTCACGAAATGGATTTCTAAATGAACTAACCTGCATGCTTGTAATATCTTCAAGAACTAGATTCGAGTTTTCCAGAAAAAGGGGCAAGATGTCCAATCCGTTATTATGCTTTGCTAGGAACTGTTTGCAATCTTCTCCTCTGAACGTCAATGTTGGCTCCGACAATTTCATCATCTGGCGGAAGACCTGAGGTGATAAAGAAATAGAAGAGCGGTCCTGTAGTGGAATAATTCTTTTCTCTACAATAAATTTATTGATGCACCAAGAGACCAGGTCCTTACAGTAAAAAACCTCAGGGACACAACCTGCATGAGAAATCCCGGAGGTCCAAATTACTTGGTTCTCTGCAACAGAAGTTGAGTAATAAGAAAATGCCCTAGACCAGTGGAAGTTCTGGTCCTCGTGCCCGAAGATGTTCATTGTATCTCCACAAAACAGTTGTCGAGCTGATGCCATAGGTTTATGAGAAGGTTTCTTTGCTGCAGATGATGGTTTAAATGAACAGTTAGAGACGATAATGTAACTTTTCGGTAAATCTTGGCTAAATGCTTATGAATGGGAAAGCTCCTCGCACCTTTCGCTGATTAATGACAATCTGTAATGGTGGTGCATGATGAAATGCTAGCAGTAAAGTTTATTTATTGCATATTTAGAAATGCGAAGGTGACAGGTATGACGAAGAGCAATTAAGGAATGGAGGTTTCATGAACGTGCGAAGGCCATGCCGTGTGAATGGGAATTCATGATTTTGAAATGAACACTCGGAAGGGATAGTATAATCCCCCCACAAATTTTGGTTTAATGCACATCAATACGAGATGTCCTCGAGCCTTTCGCCCATTAATGACAATCTATACGGTTTCTGCATGATGAATCATTAGAATTAAATGCCAGTAATTTCATATTTAGAAACAAGATGTGTGTATATATATATATATATAGATAACGTTTTATTTTCTTTTATTATAGACCAGTACGAAGGTGATGGAGACGACAGAGAGAGAGGAAAGAATGGCAAGCTTTGAAAAGCAATCAAACGTGATTCAAAAAAGGGTTACGGGGATAGTCAGGACAATTGAGTGTTGCAGGGTCAAATTTCATGTTTCAGAATTTTTGAGCGCAAAATGTGTAAAACGGAAGAGATCACGATGGGGCAGTTCAGCAACCGGTTTGTATATTTGCGGAATTCCGGTAAAGTGGCTAAGTATGGAATAGGGAAATTGGTAATTGCATGCGTAACAATAAGATATTATATATAATTGCCAACTGCTAATTGAAAAGGGGCGCGGGCACATGAAACAACGACTACGAACTGAATATTTCTTCAAGCCGCCAAACCGACGATCCACCAAATAAATTTGAACAAATGGTGAAGTATGGAAAGCGGACGGACGAGCTTCAAAATCGGGTGAAAATAGTTCCACTAAATATGCAAGGGCCCCATGGTTTAATTGTATTTCTCGGAAGTTTTCAGTGCAAAAATGTGCACTACGGAAGAGGGCATGATAGGTGGACCGTAATACGAAAGAGGGTATGATCTAAGAACGGTTGCAAATTTGTATATTGCGGAAGTGATGGTACTGTTTGTAGACCATAGAACAACAGAAGTCCAATGTAGAGATCGCCTAGCGGGAATTCGCGGTTGGAGAAGTTTCTGGGTATGGAATGGGGAAGCGTTCGGTCGGTGTCGCAATAAAAGAGCACGAGTGCAGTTGTGAACTCACAAGACTGCCCACACGCTGAGCAATGTTGACCTGACTAGCGCGCAAACCCATCTGTCAATTTGTATATTGCGGAACTCTGGGTGCCAGTTGCGGGACAGGGAACAATAGAGGGTCAATTTAAAGAAAGGGGAAGCTGTCGTTGGAAACATGTGAATCCGCAAAGCTGTAGAGCAAGGAATTTTTGGGAGAAAAACGATTAGGTAACTAGGAAGAGAAACTAAACGGAATAAAAGAGTGGGAAAATAGAAAGGCGGAAGGCAGTTTTCGTAAGCGCGAATTGGTTTCAAAGAAGCCCCATTGTTGCAAAACCATGATGTTCTACTAATTGTTAGCAAATGAATTGTTGAAGATTAGATTTTATTGCAACGTGTGCGTGTAACTATGTTCTTGATACATTCTTCCATGACTGTAACATATTAACTTAACTACTGAACTTCATTTTCTACTAATTGTCAGCAAATGCTTTGTTGAAGATTAGATTTTATTGGAACGTGTGAGTGTAACTGTGTTCTTCATACACTCTTCCATGAGTGCAACATATTAATTCAAGTATTAAACTTCTTGCATTATGGGTTATTTGCATTAAAAATTAATAATTGCATGTCTAGAAATAAGAATAACGATTTTTCTGCAACATTGTACATTGGTATTGCTATGTTCTATCTGCATTACGAATAGAATTGAACGTTGGTTTGAAATTATGTAATCCATTTTTTGTTTGCATAAAACGTTGTTGGATTCACAGAGTACATTGGCATATAATTGTTAGATGTTCCATCTTATAAAATATAAGCTAAGTAAACACAATATCGAAGAAGTACGAGAGCACTGAACCATGCCAATTAGAACATGTGTTAAACCCAGGAAAGAGGCAACAACGAAGAGTCGAAGGCAAATTTTTTTTAATAGCAAATGCATTTAAAAAAATAAGAAAAACACCGAGTATTGTACATCTATCCTTAAAAATTGGACCCAGTTCTTCGAGCCAAAACATTGAAGGTATCTGCGACAAACACAGGCATGAGATCCGCAGTATGCAAGATCTTTGTAGTTTTCTCCTCGATGAATCATCCTGTGCTTAAATTGATATTTTTCACAAGCTTCCCCTAAGGAAGAACACGAAAAATGGTTGTAGGGCAAGTGGAATAGCCCTTAGCTGAAACCGCCTCTGTATAGTCCAAAAAAATTCAGTAGCACATCTTGCACGTGCAATTCCAGAGGCCCAAATTAGTCCATTCTGGGCAGAAGGAGATGACTAGTAGGAAAATGCCTTGCAACAACGACAGTTTTGGACCTGATTCTCGAAGATGTTAATCAATAATTTTTTGGCTTGAAATATATCTTTGGGAGCATCAACATATCATTTCTTTACAGTGAAACTCTTTCGCCCAGAATCGACTAATTTAGAACTCTGGAATTCCTACTTTCACGCTGCAAAGTGGTTGTTGCGTTCATCGTTGGTTTCTTTTCTAAAATTGCTTTTCATGTTGTCATCACCGCCATCACCGAGCCAAGAAGTTCCATTGGTTATGGTTGATTTCAATTTGGGCACATGAGTGGAAAGATTCTCTGCATTGTCATCATCCATTGCCATATCATCGTCCATTAGATCATCTTCTTCTAGCTCATAATTCATGGCATCAACTTCTGTGACAACCATGAATGCAAGTGGGCAGGTTCTCTGAGAAGCTAGGGTTTCCATGGAATTTTTTGGCTTGAAATATATCTCTCGGTGTACCAAGGGACCATCTCCATGTTTTCTCCTGGGCGAAGGGAGATGAATAGTAACAATATGCCCTGGAATAGTGGAACCTCTGGCCATTATGCCCCAATGTGTTTACTGTGTGTGGAGAGAACTGCTGCCAAAAGTTATTAAGAATTTTGGTTTGCTCGAGATGATGTTTGAAATGAAAATCGGGGAGGGATAATATAACCCTCCACAAATTATGGTTTAATGCGTATTAATGGAATATGTTCTTGAGCCTTTCGTTGATCAATGATAGTTTCCAGGGTTTGTGCGGAATGAGTTGTCACCATCACAGCTCACTAATTGCACAATTAGAAAAAAGTGCGAAGGTGGCGGTGACAGCGAAAAGAGATTAAGAATTATAAATTTCTTAGAAGGACCAACTCATTCGCGCACAAAAAAAAAAGATTGCATCGCCTTTCAAATGAATACTTGGAAAGGATAACATACTTCTACACAAATCTTAGTTTAATTCATAGTAATGACAAATCTTCTCCGGATTTCCCGAAATTAATGACAATCTTAACGGTTCATGCAGGATGGCTACTAACATTAAAGCTTAATTATTGCATACCTGGAAACACGTACGAAGGCAACGGTGATGGCGAAAATGATTCTAATAAATACCAAAGTATGGAAAGCAGTTGGGCGGGTTACAAAAGAAAAACGACAGAAGATATACCCAGGAGACGTGAAGGGCCGATGGTCATATTGCATCTCAGTGACAGATATCGACCGTCAATTTGTATATCGCGGAATTTTTAAATTGATAAGCAGATCTGTGGGCTGGTTGGCTCAACATTGCACTTTCATTGTTCCGTGTCCTCCAAATAACACTAAGAGTTCTGTATATACAGATTGTTATATGGAATCGAAGGCTGGCCGGTTCAAGATTACCATTGTTTAGGGATGGCAATCACTATCAACTATCTAACATATCTAAAAACATTATTTTCAATACTAAATTATTAATATTACATATTGATCTTGCATAATTTTATTAGACGAGAAAGTTTGTACAATCTGTTCAGGCAAGTTATTTATAAGTTTTGTGACAAACGAACAATACATAGTAGACATGTACTTTTATAAAGTATGGACATGAGATTTTATAGAACATATGCGGATTCCTCATTCCATACTTAGCCACTTTTTCGATTGCGGGTTCTCGGCCCGACGGTCTGAAAATTGAGCCTCTATTGTTCCGTGTCCTACAAATAGCACCCACACTTCCACGATATACAAATAGACAGGCGGAATTGCGTGTTGGTTGGTTGAACGTTGCACTTTTATTGTCCCATAGCGATTCCGTATTAATTCCATATTTAGCCAGTTTTTTGGATCGAGGGCTCTCGGGATGGCGGGCAAAAAAATTGGGCCTCTATTATTCTGCGGTCTACAAATAGCACCCACAATTCCACAATATACAAATTCATAAGTGGACCTGCGGTAAATTATTACTGTTAAATATTGATATTGCAGAATTTAATTAGACGAGAAAGTTTGTACATTCTGGTTGGTCGAGTGATATAAAACTATTCCGACAAGTGAGCAATACATAGTAAACATGTACTTTTATAAAGCATGAACATGAGATTTTATAGAACATATGAGAATCCCTCATTCCATACTTGGGCAGTTTTTGGATCGCGAGTTTGTAGCCTAGCGGGCTAAAAATTGAGTATCTATTGTTCTGTGTCCTACAAATAGCACCTACTCTTCCGTGATATACAAATTGACAGGCGGACTTGCGGAGATGACTCTATATAAAGTATGGACATGATATTTTATAGAGCATATGTGGATCCCTCGTTCCATACTTAGGGAATTTTTTGGATCGTGGGTTCGCGACCTGGCAGGCTGAAAATAGTCTCTATTGTTTCATGTCCTACAAATAGCACCCAGACTTCCATGATATACAAATTGACAGGAGGACCTACGGGCTGCTTGGCTGAACATTGCATTTTTATTGTTCTGGAACATATGTGGATCCCTCATTCCATACTTGGGCACTTTTTGGATAGCGGGTTCGTGGCCTGGCGGGCTGAAAATTGAGTATCTATTGTTCTGTGTCCTACAAATAACACCTAGACTTCCGCGATATACAAATTGACCGTTGGACATTTGGACATGAGTCTTTATATAAAGTATGGACATGAGATTTTACAGAGCATATGTGGATCCATGATTCCATATTTAGGCACTTTTTGGATCGTGGGTTTGCGGTCTGGCGAGCTGAAAATAGAGTCTCTATTGTTCTGTGTCCTACAAATAACACCCAAAATTCCGTGATATACAAATTGACAGGAGGACCTATGGGCTGCTTGGCTGAACATTGCATTTTTATTGTTCTAGAACATATGCGGATCCCTCATTCCATACTTGGGCACTTTTTGGATCGTGGGTACGCGCCCTGGCGGATTGAAAACTGAGTATCTATTGTTCTGTGTCCTACAAATAACACGTAGACTTCTGCGATATACAAATTAACAGGTGGACTTATGGACATGAGTCTCTATATAAAGTATGGACATGAGATTTTACAGAGCATATGTGGATCCCTCATTCCATACTTAGGCACTTTTTGGATCGCGGGTTCACGGCGTGGAGGGATGAAAATAGAGTCTCTATTATTTCGTGTCCTACAAATACCACCCAGAATTTCGCGATATACAAATTGACAGGAGGACTTGCGGGCTGCTTCGCTGGACATTGCATTTTTATCATTCCGTAGCGATCCCATATTAATTCCATATTTAGCCACTTTTTTTGATCGGGGGCTCTTGGGTTGGCTGGTTGAACATTTCACTTTCATTGTTCCGTGTCCTCCAAATAACACTCAGACTTCTGCGATATGCACATTCACAGATGGACTCGAGGCCTGGCGGGTTCAAATTTCCCGTTGTTTAGGGATGGAAATCCCTATCAACTATCCAACATATAAAAAAACATTACTTTCAATACTAAATTATTAATATTACATATTGATATTGCAGAATTTAAGCAGAGGACAAAGTTTGTCCATTTTGGTGGATCGACTGATATAAAAGTTTTCGGACAAACGAGCAATACATAGTAAACATGTACTTTTATAAAGTATGGACATGAGATTTTATACAACATATGTGCATTCCTCATTCCATACTTAGGCACTTTTTGGATTGCGGGTTCGCAGCCTCGCGGGCTGAAAATTGAGGTTTTATTGTTCTGTGCCCTACAAATAGCAGCCAGACTTCCGCGATATACAAATTGATAGGCGGACTCGGGATGGTTGGCTGAATATTGCATTTTTATTGTCCCGTAGTGATCCCCTATGAATTCCATATTTAGCCATTTGTTTTGATCAGGGGCTATGGGCCTTGCGGGTTGAAAATTGGGCCTCTATTGTTCTGCACTGTGTAAATACCACTCACAATTCCGCGATATACAAATTGACAAGCGGACCTGCGAACTGGCTGGCTCAACATTGCAGTTTCATTGTTTTGTGTCCTCCAAATAGCACTCGGAGTTCTGCAATATAAAGATTGACACATGGAATTGAGGGCTGGCGGGTTCAAGTTTTCCATTGTTTACAGATGCTAATCCCTATCAACTATCTAACATATCTAAAAACATTATTTTCAATACTAAATTATTAATATTGAATTTTGATATTGCAGAATTTAATTAGACGATAAAGTTTGTACAATCTGGTCGGGCGACTGATATAAAAGTTTTCCAACAAACGACAAATACATAGTAAACATGTACTTTTAGAAAGTATGGACGACATTTTATAGAGCATATGCGGATACCTCGTTCCATACTTGGGCACTTTTTGGATCGCGGGTTCTCGGCCTGGTGGGATGAAATTTGAGCTTCTTTTGTTCAGTGTTATGCAAATATCACCCAGACTTCCGCGATATACAAATTGACAGGCGGACTTGCGGACTCCACGTCTAGCGGGTTCAAGATTGCAATTGTTTAGGGATGCTCATCCTAAATAAACTTTATCTAAAAATATTATTTTCAAATACTAAATTATTGATATTAACTATTGATATTGTACAAGTGAATTACATTAAATTATTAAAGGATGTTAAATCGCTTATTTTTTAAAAAATGAAGCAAACAAAAGAAAGTTTTTTTAAAATTCTATCACCGCAAGCATAACAAGGACCAATTTGAAATTTAAGGCCCTCTTGTTCATATGATAACACAATTGCACTCCGCACAGTATATATTCGTTGATTTCAAATTATTCCGGGATATTAATTTTGCCAAGTTCACCGAATAAGCAAAAATGCCAAAACAACGATCAATTTGAATTTTAAGAGTCTCTTATTGCTATGATAGGACAATTGCACTTCGCACACTATATATTCGTTGATTTCAAATTATTTCAGAACAACAATTTGACCATGTTCATCGATCAAGGAAATCTGCTAAAGCAAGCCACATAGTACATTTGCATCACACCGCCATAGAAATTATCAGGCGGATCTGCGGGCCACCTGGCTAAAAAATTTAATACTATCGTTTAGTGTCCTCCAAAGAACAGTTGGAGTTCCACTATATACAAATTTTCAGACAAAGCAGATAACCAAGAACCAACCATACTTTAAACAGGTCATAAGCAAGTTCCCAGAAGGTTCCATAGAGCAGAACCCATCGACCTTTGCACCAAACAATTTGATATACAAATAAAAGACGTCACCGCATTCGTTTTCTCTTGCATCTGGTATATGTTCCCAGTAGAAAATAACAGGGAACATGTGATATATGGGGATTATAGAGATATGGGCCAAGTCCAATGAACATTCATCCGGATATTGAACAAATGTTACAGAGACAGATGAGGTATTTTCGTTTCCTGCCGAAGTTTGATATTTGTTTTCCCCCTTCTTCAGCCGATATGCAAAATTGCATTGTCCTCATTCAAGGTGAATTTGTTGTGTATGCGAAGCTGCCGCATCATGTAGACATTGCTTGCCTTTTTCCGTAGATATGTTTCATACGACAACTCTACCAACTCAGGAAGCACATTCTATAATAGAGGATGCCTAACCGTACAATGCATGGTTGTGTTGCCCACGATTCATATAACAACATTCATGCAATGTCCATATATATATGAACATTTTTCACTGCATCGCAGACAATCAATGGTATCATCACTTATCAAAGCGGATGCAGAAGCATCGGAGTTGCATCTTGCATATACAGGCTCAAAGGGGGTCAAGTACACATTGGTTGCAACTAAAAGACCTTCAACCTGGGAACGGGAGCAAAGGGATTAATACATTGAACAACATAATACACAACTGCACCCCCCCTCCCCGTTTTAAAAAAAAAAATAAAATTAAGAAGGGGCACAAATTTGTTGAAGGCTATTTCTATAAGCAAAGTGAGAATTCTTTTGTGGATGTATACGCACAACAGTTGTAGAGCTACCTAGTTTCTTCAGATCCTCTACTATATCTTCTCGCAACTCTGTTACAAGCGTTGCCTGGGTTGTTCGAAAGATCCTTTCTCTAGCATCCCTCTTCTTCGTAATATTTTTGAACAACATAAGTGGAATCTGCCCTCTATGCAATTGTTGTTCCATTGACGAAAACAAATTTGAATACGTATCGAACAATTGTAGTTGCAACATGGAACAGTGCAATATTTGTGTAACTTATCTGACATACATGCACATGCAAAAGTAAAGGAAAAAACTGAATATGAAAAGTGGTACCATTGCCTTGTCGTTGTCAGACTCTCCATCTTTTATATGGAGAATGTGTTGCGAGCCAAATTTTCTCGCCAGTGTGACAACAGCCCCAATCATTCCGATTGGGTAAATATCAGTGCTCTGTGCAAGCTGGCTGATAGTCGAGTCCGGGACGAAACGATATTCTGAACAAACATCGTGAAATTTTTTCCACAATGCTTGTTTCGTTAAGCGAAATAATTCGATCGCAATCACCGCGGTCATATACTGTTTTGGGAAATATATTAAAATGTGTAATGGATATCCCATTATGCGACAATATCTTTTCTGCATGTTTCTGGACAAGTTGTGGAGGAATAGTCAGTGTCATTGTCATCATGGTGTCCTTGTCTGTCATGTCAACACACATAATGGATCTACTTTTTTTTGCCTTGTCCAAGTAGGTGCTATAGACAACCATTATGTCCCCGATGAACACTTGTCCAGTTTGGCGGTTGTTCAAGCCCTCTATTGACAATACTTTGGATGTCACAACTCTAGGCCTAATAACATTTTTTTAAATAGGAAAACTAAAGTGAATGGTAGTGTGCTACAAGTACACACATAGTTTTGATGAACTATGGAGCCAGAGTTTCACAACCACAACTCTTAGTCTACGGAACATGCAACACCTTCAACATCTCGCTTGTACTTGTTGATACTTATTACGAGCTGCAAACCATGTATTGCAGATGACATCAACATATCCGCCATGCCATAGATGAATATATAGCCCAACAGATTTATTTAGAAAACATAGTAAGAGCAGAGTGTATTCCTCTTTACCTTTGGCCTTGTCGGTTTGTCGATGTCTGGGATGACTGGTTTCTCATGCCCGTGTCACTAGTCAAACTTTTTTTGATGCAAGCATGTGAAAATGAATATCAGGACTAAACAAGCATATGCATTGTATATTTTCCATCGGAAGGACCAAATAACCGTAAAATTGTATGCATCTGAATTTTTAACTGGATAAATGTTTAACACTAAACAGGGCGTGAGCGCGGGGTGCCATGACCAATCTGTATATCGCAGACCCTCGGAAGCCAGGGGAGCAATATTCAACTTGCCAGCCTGGCACCCGCAATCGAGAAAGTGGGTAACTATGGAAGAAGGTAGAAGCACGACTGCATATTTGAATCCATTAGTCCACCAACCGACGCACGAAGGAATTTTCGGAAAGCACACTAGGCAGATGAATTAGAAAACAAAAGGGATAATAGAAAATGGAAAAAGTAGAAATAGGGAGCGCAGAAAGGCCCATTACTGCAAAGTCATCGTTTTCAAGTCTAATATTATATGCCCCCACCCGGTTTGTATATTTAATTTACTAGCACACTTGGTATACCTTTTAGAAGATTGCACCACAAAACCCTCTGCTGTTGCACATAAAGATTCATCTCCCCGTCCAAGCAACCTGTTTTTTCCAAGGCATCAATGCCGAAGATGCAATGGACACGGAGACAAGTTAGTATGAAGACAAACATCTAAAAGAAAGAGAAACAACTCTATTTACCCACCAAAGAGTCCTTCGTCCTGTCTAGCCATTATGTTTGTTTAAATGCAGCAATGCAGTGCAAACACAATGGACATGAACCAACTTAGTATACAGGAAGATGCATGTAAGCAAGATAACTTACCATGTAGGAAGGCACACAACTAGTTTAACACATATACAGACCATAAATGAAATACAAAACAACGCAATACGAAACAACAGTACAAACATGCACCTTTCTATATCCTCTTCAGCTGATGCAGTCAAGACTCCCTCGTTTTCTCCAGCTACTCTGTTTGTTTGAATGTGGAACGCACAAAATTCAATGAACATTAGTAGAATATGGTATTCACTGGAGAACAAGGAATATGTACACACAACAAAACTGACTGAACGAACAGTATAGAAAGGAAGAAACATGAACCTTTGCGCTTCTCTATCCATGGCTGTAAACGCGCATATTTTTTTTCCCTGGCCAAAATATATTACAAGGCACAAAATATCACGCAATTGCATAGCCGCAACTAAACGATTTCTAGTTTTCCCTGGAAATTTATCCATATATGCCCTTTAACCATGTTCTTTATCCTCTACACAGACTGTTGTGCCCACGATACAAGTTCATAGTTTTCCGTGGAAAACCACCCAGACATGCTTCCAGACATCAAAATATAATCTTGCAAAATATTTGTTGCACATATCATATCTTAAGCACAACACAAATTCTATCGTGTGCACACCAGTCTATGTAGAGGAGAAAGAACATGTAATGTCATATCTGCACATCTGATGATACATGGTTTATAAATGTAGCCTGCACACATATGCTTTACTCCAACAAAAAAACAACGGATATTGTAACTTCACATGTAATCCTCCAACAATTTTGCATGCAACTATTTTCTTTCATGGTAGGACTGGAGCACCAGCAAAATCTCACAAAATAATAGATATTGGCCTCGACAGACATGGAAAATAACACAACTGCATGTCGACTCGTGGGTGAAGGGGATGAACACCGTAAAGCTCCCCTAAAAAACAATAATAATCCAAAAAAAAGAAAAAAGAAAAGATCCAACCACCGCCGCTGCACCCTAACCCTACAAGGTCAAATCAAACAAAAGAAAACAACAAGGACCAAAGCAGCCAAAAAGCACGAACAGGGCGAATTGCACCCCAGGGCCCCAAAGCGCAAACCCCGTCCAAAGAAACAGAACCAACAACCCACGAACCAACGAACCAACAAGAACCACCGAGCCAATGAACAACATATGTATCTCCAACGATTACGAAACTACAGCCCAAGCACAGAAGGAACCGAAAACATACAAGGAACATGCGACTACAAATAAGAAAACATTCTTACTTGCAAACTACAAACACTGAACAACAAACAAGGAATACAAAATGAAACTATGGAATCGAAACTTACTCTGAAACAATGAAATGTCGAGCGAAACAACAACAAGCAGCAACCGACAAACCAACGAAGAAGAAGCACTCACTGAACCAGTAAACAATGTATGTAGCTTCAACGATTACGAGGATGAAACATACAATGGCAGTAACCGACAAACCAATGAAGAAGAAGCACTCACCGAACCAACAAACAATATATGTAGTTTCAATGGCAGAACAAGGATGAAACATACAATGTTTGTCCAACTGGCGGTGGACAAACAAGACTGTGCAAACTCACTGTAACTATATACAAAATTTCGAGGAAAAATGTACTCCGAGAAGCGTATTTACATAAACATTTAAGACTGGTAGGATTTCTAAGGACCTCGCGACATGCAAACATTTAAGTTGTCAGGAGTGTTGGAGGACGTCGTGTCATGTAAACATTTATGCTGTCAGGCCTATTGAGGCATCTCAAAATAAGTATAATGTTAAGCCCTAATATTGGCTCATTAACCCTTAATTGGGGCATATTAGATTAGTAATGTTATTTTATTTATGTCGGCTTGCTCATTAACCCTTAATTGGGGCATATTAGATTAGTAATGTTATTTTATTTATGTC
>ML809207.1:218117-246446 GCA_009831015.1 Picea engelmannii
TTGGACTTGAACATTTAAGTGGGGTAAAAGGAGGTTGCCCCCTCGAAGAGGCTTATTATCTGAAATTATCTCTTTTTCAAGGCGTTGAGTACTTTTCCTGAGGTTTTTCTATGCTATATTGATGTTTGGTTCTTAACATATAAATACATTTCAACAAATATACATCCGCCAAAGACACCATAAACTTTGGAATTCTCAATCACTACAAAGCTTGGATATCAAAACATTTCAATATGCTTAGTACATATGAAAACTTACAGATATATTCGCCTAGCAGAAAATGCTAATACAAACATTCCAACTAATTCTAGCTTTAATCGACCTTCAAGCAATATAGAGGAAAAATATATGATTAAAAAATACTGTCTACGAGAATAAATTTGGATATATTTCCATATAGTACATTGGGAATAACGAAGATGACAATAAGACCTCGAATCTCTTATCCAATTAGATCAGTACATATATGTTACTTTTTATTATATAAAAATATATGTTTTTAATTCCATAGCTCCAATAATAGGTATTGTGCAAATATTTTTGGTCAAAGGACAAACTAATATGTAGTCAACGCATTATCGATTGCTATAGTCCCTATATGCCTACGGCAGGGACTAAAAATGTGGTCCTTAGGATGGAAGAATCCCCATGGATTTTATATGCTATGTGTGATTTTTTTTATTTGCAATAGTTATAATAATTATAATATTAATTCTTGCAATTGTTATAATAATTACGAGTTAATAAGTATAGATACAAAATTCACCATTCATCATAGTTTAAAAATCTTGTAGTAGAGAATTAATTCACCTTTAGTGACACACGAGGAGACCACACAAAGGAGTTAGCAAGCAAAGATACGATATAGCAACAATAGAAGAGATATCTCACAAACGAATTGGGAATGCTTTAAATTTTGGCTAATTTTACAATTAAAATCATCATCAAATTTAGTACAATAAGGAATTGTTGAAATAACCAATATCAATTTTTATAATTAAAAAATTGGCATCTATTTTAGCAATTTGTTTTATTCATGTATTTTTTTCACAATAATGGTTAAATGATATATTATAAAAGGTTGTGGCCAAACTTGTACAATGATGTTACATCAAAATATGCAATTTTGAGTAGATAAAACCTAGAATTCACAATTAGATACGTCAAACAAATTTTCTAGAACATTTATGTGGACACCGAACTAGCCTATTTTGCCCAAAATGGTACATGCACATTGTTTAACAAACTGATCTACAAGAAAATCTATTTATGTAATGGCTCAAATTCTAATAAATATAAATGCATAAATAAACATAGAAATTGGCATCCTTTAACTTAAAAACACAATTATACATTAATCCTGATTACATAATTCACAAGGAGTGAGTGGTGAGAAACTTACCTAAGAGTTGAAGGAACCAATGTACATACAATGCTATGAATGTTGAACTGATGCACTCCGATATTCGATCTAGCACACCACAACAAAGTGTGGTGGATGATTCTCCTCCCAACCAACCTCTGAGTCATCGTGCGACTAAGATCCCCCAAGCCTTCAATCAACTACCTATGCCAGCTTCCAAGCCTTTTTGTCAATTGCATTAGTAAAAGACCCCCCACTTCCTTCTCCATATTCATTATATAGAATTCTTCTTACCCATCCATGTATGGATTACACTTACCATCAAGTAATTATTCATGTCTTTTAAACATTTTCTTAATTTATCTTTTCTCTTATTCCTTTTTAGTAATTTCTCTTATTTTTATCTTCTTCTTTATTATATTTTATTGCTTATTTTATTATCTTTTTATTTATTTATTATTATTATTCTTTTATTTTAATTAGTTATTATCTATTCATTATTTTAAGTCTATTTATTTTCAATTTAATACTTAAATTTGAAAGTACGGGACATTACATACTCCCCCCTTTGAGAAACTTCATCCCAAAGTTATTTTAATTATGTTGCTTATATGTTTTTATTTTCTTCCCATATCTTCCACGACACCCTCTATTGTAACTAGAATAAGGGACAACCAAGTGACTGCAACAAACATCGAAAGTCCAACATGCCACAACAAAGTGTGGTGGATGATTCTCCTCCCAACCAACTCTCAGTCATCACGACTAAGAGCCCCCAAGCCTTCAATCAACTACCTATGTCAGTGTTGAGATCAATTCCTGCTTCCAAATTTTCCTTTCCTTTTCTATTTTTCCCTTTCTTTTTCTTCTTCTATACTTTCCCTTATTTCCCTTTCCTTTCTTTGCTTCTTCTATCCCTTTCTAATTACCATACTTAGTTGCATTTCAAAAATCGATGGGTTCGCGGGGAGGCAAATTCGCAAGTTTTCATTTCCATTCACGTTCCTATGTCATGAATCTGACGGACCTCCTTGTTATAATATACTTAACCATTTTATGCAACTTCGTGGATTCACAGATTCAAGCCTTCATCTTCCAAGTTTCACGATCTCCACTTTACACCCAAAGGTTTATGATCTAGATTATGACCATCGGACTTGTCGCGGGTACTGAGCCCCTAAGTTTCATTTCTCCTGCATACAAGTATGACCGACCGCTTTGCAACACTTAGCTTATTTTTTTATCATTCATAACTGCGGGTTGGCGAGTTCCTGGGTTGGTGGGTTCATGAAAAACTCCATATTCAAAATCGTTCTAGTCTGTCCCCGCCATTCTCGTGCTTTTTCCAATATGCATTGAATGTTGTTTAATTCTAACAACTAATTATGCAGGCTCCAAAAATATCATCATTAATAGCGAAGGGCTCGAGGAGATTTCTCATTAAATTGCATTAAATCACTATTTGCCAAATGTTATATATTGTCATCTCTCCGAAAAATTCATTTCAAATTATTATCCAGCTAAAAGAATACTCTTGTTAACCTATGGCAACAACAACTAGACAATAGTTCTTTGGTGATACTCTAAATATTTTTGGTCGTGAAGACCAGAACTTTCAGTGGTCCAGAGCATATTCATATTACTCCTCTCCTCCTGCACCGAAATACATAATCCAGGCATTCAGAATTGCTCGCACAGGATGTGTTCCTGAGGTATTCGACTGCAAATAACTTGTTGCATGGTGTGTGGAGAAGTACGTGCCAAGCCAGAGGATTATACAACTCCAAGGTCATTCTCAGGTTTCCCTTTCACCGCAAGACTTTCGCAGGATGTTGAAGTTCCAAGAGTCGACACTTACCTTCAAAGGAGAAGACTGCAAAGATTTCTTGAAGAGACATAACAATGGCCTTGACGTCTTGCCTGAATATTTGGAGAATCTTGCGTCTATTCCAGAAGACATAACCAGGATTTAGGTCGACTCTTTTAAAAACCCCTTTCGGGAAATTGCTTGGTTGTTTACCAGGTTGACAGATCAGGAAAGCACTGCTACCATTTCTCACATGATTCTTTATATTTTATTTTTTATAGTAAAAGAACAAGCCATCTTTGACTGGGGAAAATTGATTTCTATTGAAATCTCGTCCCAGTTAACGCACTACAAAAAGGATAAAAAAATATTTATGGCGCAATATATGATATTCGCTATAGTGTATTGTTGTCAATTCCCAAAATTGACCATAAGTAAGAGGGTGAATGTGAAATAGATCTGGTTACCTTCTGGTATCAGTAATTATGGAGACATAAGACCCATTTATATTTTTATGAAGTCTATAATGATTTTGTTTCAGTGTTCAAGAGGATGTTGTTGGGAGAGAATACTTTAAGGATATCTGACCAGGCTAACAAATTTCTAGAGAAAAGAGGAACGATAGAACAGATGGAGAATCAAAGTGTCATAAGGATATTATGTTCCAAAGAAAATCCTTCTTTTCTCCCATATCATGTATCTGATAAATTATTCATTACAGAGGTGGCAAGGAAATACAATTTCTTGTTGTATTTTTTCCACGAAAAAAGGAAAAAGCAATTCATCACCTTGCCATGGAAGATTGCAGATTTCATTTCAGAAACATAAATAAAGAAAAGAAAAAATTTGATACAAGAAGAAGAGGACAACCTCATAGAAAATGACATCCAAATCTTTTCTCTAGATGACATGGAGCTAGAGGGGGATATTGAGAAAATATTTCCCTCAATGGAACAACCAGAAATTGTAACTCAACAAAATGTTTTATTGGAAGTTGTTGCAAATGAAACCTTCAGTGAGGAAGAGCCATTTACTTTCCAAAGTGTTGTTTTTGATAAAGAATTTAAAAAATTAATTGTAGAAATAGGTGATAAGAAAAATAAGAAGGGAAAATCTCACTCAGAGGTTGACCTGAAAGATATGTGGCCATCCCAAATCTCAAAAATTCATAAAGCAACCGGGGATGCTCTTGATGATTCTATTGGTGGTATGGAAGGAGAAAATACTAAGTTAAAAGAAAGGATCAAAGAGTTGGAAAATGCCTTAATGCCTCTTTCAATCCTTGCAAGTCCTTTGTCAATGGTCAAACCAACCACACCCGCCATTAAATTGAAAGGACCTTCAAGTCTACTCATAGCAGTCTGGAGTTATGTAAAAAATAATATTAAGAAGAGAATGTCACTAATAACAAAAGCGTGGGAAGTATAAAAAAATATTGTTTCTTTTGGCTCAAGGGCACACGCTTTTCATGAATATTTGCAAGTTGATTTGAATAACAAAGAAGGTTTTTACACTGATGTTGTTTTACCATTTGGAATCAAAATCTCAAACATGACAAAACTAAGAAGAAGAGAGGAGGATCTGCCTTCCCCAAGTCGAATAAAACAACTAAATGTTTGCTAGAAGGAAAAGATTAAGAATTTGAGTAACATTGTTCAAGCATGCAGTGAATCCATACTAAAAAAGGAAGAACTGTTCAAAATACTTACAGAGATAGAGCTAGCAGGAGGTACTAAAGAGGTACAAGACCCCAAATTAATTCTCAACTCAATGTTCCTAACAAAGCAACAATTTGACGAACAAGTTGAGATATTTAAAGGGTTATCGGTTGAAATTTTTTATGGCATACTCGAATATAATGAAGATGAAATAGACAATTGGCTAGTTGATTATTTCATGAAAAACCAAGATATTAAGGAAGCGATACATGGTATTTCTCTTGACTTAAGAGATTTGGAAGGTGAATTTTTCAACATTAAAATCCGGCATGAAATAAACGTCGCACCAATGAAAAGTTATATTGAAGATTGGTTCAACAAGGCAATCAACAATTTAACCAAAGAAGGGCAAGAAACAGTTGAGACGGTTCCTATAATCATCAATGAAGACAATAAAAGGACAATAACAAGCAAGTGAAGACACGAGAGACCATCATAGTAAGCTCACGTTGATCACATTTTTGCTTTCTTTATCAGTTTTCCATTCAGTTACTCCGCTTCTTTGACTAGAAAGGTTTAACCAAAATCTGATAACTTCTCCCTGTCTTCTTTCTAGGTCTTGCTACTCTGCATCGCCCATCATTCTCCTTCTATAACTTACTTCTTATTCGTATTTTCTTTATGGTCCATGGGAGCCCCAATCCCAATCCTAAGGACAAATACATTTAAATTTCAAATCTTTGTAACAAACTATATATGTTTTCAGAAATCCTAAGAGAAGAATTTCGGGATAAGTTTTGGTTGTACTTTGTAACTCTGAGTTTTGAGTATAAAGTATTTGAGATTGATCTATCATTATCTTTATTTGAGATCCCCTTGTTTTACTCTATTAAAGTTATCTTATGTATGCATACCATCTTCTTTTATTTTATGTGATAAAAAATATTTAGTTTAACTATGATAGATGTGAGGAAACTTTGTCTATCTCTTTCAAATGTATGAAGTGTGTGGTTCCTCGTCATTTCTCAGGAACTCTCTTAAAAGAAAAACAAAACATTTTCTTTCTTGTTATTTTTTCTTGCAATCTTTATATTTCTTTGATTATCACGACGAAATTCTGCAAAGTACCATATTCTAAAAATCTAGAGTCCCAAGAAAATCTTAAAATTAAAAAGGAGTACCACCTCTATACAAACACAGGGGGATTTGTATCCCCATGAGGTTGTTGTTTCCGTCCTAACGGATTCAAGCGTCAATAGCCAACTTCCAAGCCTTTTCGTCAATTGCATCGGCAAAAGATCCCCCACTTCCTTCTCCATCTTCATTATATAGAATTCTTCTTACCCATCCATGTATGGATTACACTTTCCATCAAGTAATTATTCATGTAGTTTTAAACCTTTTTTCTTAATTTATCTTTTCTTTGATTCCTTTTTAGTAATTTCTCTTATTTTTGTCTTTTTCTTTTATTATAATTTCTTGCTTATTTTATTTGTTTATTATTATTATTATTTTATTTTAATTAATTATTATCTATTCATTATTAAAGCCTATGGGTCTAACTGGAGCCCCAAGACTTGAGACCTCATCTACCCAAGCAAACATCTAGTATGGTACTCACGTAATCCATGCATTTCAAAAGGCTGACCTTAACTCCCTCCACAACTCCTATCGGTTATAAGCCTTCAGAATTGAAGTCCAATCCCACAACCCCACTAGCAAGTAATACTCCAACCCTTCTCTTGGACTTCGACATGACAACTCTAATATTAGACACTCCAGCCTCCTCAAGA
Organism: Picea engelmannii; assembly: GCA_009831015.1. Lineage (NCBI taxonomy): Eukaryota > Viridiplantae > Streptophyta > Pinopsida > Pinales > Pinaceae > Picea > Picea engelmannii. Next base: position 224,739 of record ML809207.1, read on the forward strand.
TGGTCCTATTTCCCAACAAAAGAACCACTTGCATATGTTGGTTGATTGAGTTTGTCCCCAACCCATAAGTTGTTACTTTGTAGATATTATTGGACTTTCTCAACAAGAATCCTAAGCTTCTTTCATAGAAATATTCTCATATGTTGCTCAAGTGTGGGTAGAAAATAATAGATTTTGGAGTTTCATACAACTAGGGTTAAAAGAGTCGCATATTCAAGTTTTTAATTTTGAAGTTTGTTGATGAAATAAAAGATTAATTTTCTTATGAGATAATTTAAGTTCTTTAAGGAGGGATTTACTAGTCCTCTTCTGGTAGGGGTCACTTGAGTAGGTTGTAGTTGAATGCACCTTTGTATGTTCTTTTGCATTTGCATTTCTTATTCCATTGTGTTGTTGTTTTCAGTTTTGTAGCTACAATATTTTTGTGTTGTGATTATACTTTTGCTAGCATAACACAAACTTGTGCTTGGTAAGAGGAATTGTTGTTTTGTTCAACATGATATAGATTATATTCATATACAAAGCATTGAATTTACTTTTCAATGTTAGTTTCTTTTTTGTAGCATTGGGTTATGAATATTGTAATTTACTTTCAACGACATAGTTTAAATTCCAAGGACTTATAGGATTTTGTAGCAACAACCAATGAACTAGAAGGCATTTTATGCTTGGATGGATTTTGCTATAGAAAACTATAACCCATGTTGTAGATAATATGCATATAAAACACATGTAGTTTCCATTCCTTAAAAGAAAGTAATATAGAATCAATTCCATAGTTCTTTTCCCTTGAAGATTGCATAAACTTTGCACAACACTTCACAAGTCTATGATTCCCACGGTTGATAATTTAATTGTGTTCCTATGGAATTCAATAGCATGCAATTCTATAGATCACCACTTTTTGGCGTTGTTTTTAGGGAAGTGCTAAAATATTCAAGAAATAAAACACTACTGACTGGGGATTCCATTTTAAAAGGGAGAAGGAACCAAGGTTACCAAGTGTTTCCTTTTGCAAGTGGTCTTGTTTTTTGTATTTAGTAGATTCTTTTTTAGAAGAATGCATGCATTGTGGTAGGGATAAATTGGGAAGATTTTTACCAACAATCAATAACCAAAGTGTAAGACAAACATGGAATATGAGGCAAGAACAAGAAGGGAGCCCTGAGTCAAAAACTATTGTGGAAAGTTCAAATCAAACTTCTAAGGAACTAGAAGAAAGTGTTGAGGAATCAAATAATTTGGAAATTTCTTCATATTCATCTTTTTGGATTTCCTCTCTATTCATTATGGTAGAGGAAAGAGTAGAAGTAAGAACACAAGAAAGAGTAGAGGAAAAACAAGTGATGTTTGAGACCCCTATCTTGAAAATAGAACAAGATATAAGAATGAAGAGCATCAATCCAACTACTCTTCCCCATTTCCATGGGATGGTCACTGAATACCTAGACATTTTTATTATCGAGTTTGAATTCCTCTGTAGGACCTATCACTATAAGAATGATGCTTGGAAAATTGAGATTGTTCCTTTTGACCTTGAAGGAGGTATCCCTTTGGTGGTTCATGAGCCTTGATAGGCATAATATTTCGACATGGGAGAAAATGAAGGATATTTTCACAAATAAATAAATATTGGGAATATTGTAAATCTTCTAAAGATGAAATATTCCAAATAACTTAGGGAGGAGATGAGTCCCTAGAAGACTATGCTGAGAGATTTCATTTTACCTATAATAAATCTACCAATAACACAATAGATAAAGATTCTCTTAAAATGACACTTTAAGAGGAGTAAGTGATGAGTGGATGGAAACCATATACTTGATTGCATATAGAGATATCTCAAAATGTACCCTATGATGAGATATGGGATGTCTATAAACACTACTCCAAAGATACTACAAGGAAGCACAAGGAAACAAGACGGTTTATTGTACAAACTTTCAAATGACAACTGGATTTAAACAAAAGTAGAGATTAGTTGACAATTCTGCCAACCGGCCACCAGAGCACCGGGCAATCGGGGAAAATTCTCTCTATGTCAATTGTTCATCAGACCACTGGGAACCGAGCACTAGATGTTAACTCTCGACCTTGTTATGTATTGGTAATCAGTCACCAGACCATCGGTCTGCCTTTCCTCACCGGATCACTGAGATATCTTTGTAATCACTGGGATATATATATATCGCCTTTAACTTGATTTTGGTCAAGTTGATAATGATACGTTAACCGGATCACCGACCACCAGAGGCAATCAGCCGCGAACACTGTAAAGGATTCGAAAGGACAGTCCAGTTAGTTGGAGTTGCTAAAGATAGCGGTTTGGATCAATTTGGAAACACGCTACAATTAAAACCACGCCAGACTAAAACCTGCGAACGATTTCGACATTGAAATTTTACTTCTGCGGGTTCACTACGACCATACTATTTATCAAGTTGATAGAATAGGAAAGAACACAACCATTTATACACACGGAATCGAGATAGGAGTTAATTCTTTCAATGAATGGTCGAATTTGACATTATAAACAAGCTTTCACAACAATATTCAATTCTTATTACTCCCATTGCTACTGCTTTTGAACGCCCAGGGTTTATTTATACAAAGAAGAGAAAAATCGATCCCAATCACAGAGATCGAATTGCATTCTAAAAATCCAAACAATAACCTCTAATTTGCTCGATACTAATTGATTTGTTTCCTTGAATAGGATCGAATCAAAACAACTCACCCTATATTTTCTCACTCCCTCGCTTCCTATCTAAAATAGACACAGTAGTTACATTACATGCCAAAATATTTTCTTCTCGAACACACTTAGAACTATTCTAATACTATTACAACTTAGGAAAATAAAACAAATTACAAGCTTCTATAACGAGGAAACCAACTTCCTCTCATAAATTGCTAAGACCTTCTAGTGGTCAATTACTGAGTTGACTTTGGAAGATGCCCATGCATCAAATAACTAGAGAAGTGTGATAGTAAGTGGTCAATGTCATGAACATTGAATGAGAAATAGTATGATAGGAATCATTCTTATGTTAATTTATATTGTTTCAAATGCATTGCTATGATATTTGGGCAAGTGCAGTTTTTTCAAATGGCACAACTGCCTGAAACTTGATATTCAATGACAAAGTTCCCAGAACATAGTGCCGCAATATGGTCCATGATAGGGTGTTGACCCTAGTTCTATCAGGTGGGATGGATGCATTTCTCGCAATATATCCTTTGAAACTTGGAGTCATGGGAGAACAATGTTAAGTCACGCTCCCTTAGATGTGTGATGACGAATTCCAGTTTTCTATTGGGGAAGCTTGGTCAAGGTAATTGAAAATTATGTTTACGAGTTCTATATGGAGTTAGATCAATGTAGTTGGTGCTCCAGTATAATCTAGTAGAGGAGGGATAGGATCTGGAATATGGAAATAGGTTAGGGAGGCAGGGTGTTAGGAGTAGTTGAGAGTGATGTTGGGTTTTAATCATATAACCGCTGCGAATGACTTATTCAATGTTCTTTTATATATATTTTTTTTAAATAAAAAAGGGGTAGTGCCTGTTATATTACCATTGCCAGAGTACAAAATTCAAAACTGTAGGTGATGCCAGCTGTCCCACCTAAGCAGGAAACCGGGACAGCGTGGCATCCATGTCCAAGTGTCATCCTGAAAACATAGTTTGCAAAAAAAGACATGGGTGGTGTCCTGCCCGAAGGAAACCAGGACCCATATGTACAGCGTGCAAGCTGATTATTTTATCTAACGCTAAAACTAACTGGTAACAGTGACTACTATACCAAGACCAGAAACAAGTTGAAAACATGAGGAAACCTTTGGGCCGAATTGTTAGTCCTGAACGCCGGTGTGCCTCCATCTCGCCGGGAACGTATAGGGGCGGGCGCAAGTCGGACACTGTTTCTTCGCTGAAGCTCGGGAATGTGCCCCAAAAAACATATCCATCTGCTGGTCCAAGCGTTCCAAGCGGAAAGTCTGGTCGTTTAGCTGGTGCCTGATTTCAAGGATGAGATCGAGGTGTCTCCAGTCAGCTACAGGGGGCTGCTCCTTGCTGATGTCCTCGTCCGGGTTCTGCGTCCAGTGCCGCTCTTCTCGCCCTGCTTCTTCCTTCTCGTTGGTGGGCTCCGGGGGAGCCTCCTCCTCCACGTAGCAGGGGGAGTACTGCTGCTCCATGGTGGATGTGCAGGGGTCGGACACCTTGCTGTCCAATTGACAATTGTGGAGGGTGCCGAAGCTTGAGCTTGGATTCCAGTGCTCAGGTGCTGTGAACAGGATGCATCTAGGAGGACTAGGCAGGCCACCGTCTGGTATGACCTCTTCCACGTACGCCATTGGTGGCGTACGTGATTTGGTCCTGCGTCGCCGCTCGGCAAGCGCCATGGCCCTCTCAAAATTCTGTTTGCATTTACGTCGAGCCTCTGCTGCTTCAAATTTCTGCTGCCTTTTGCGCCGTGACTCCTCCGAATGCCAGGCAGCTCCCCGGCGTGACCTGCCTCGGATTCGAGGCATGACGGGTTCACTGTAGAAACTCTGAATGCTGCTGTAGTCTGTCCAGTGATTTAACCAGAAGGGTGGGATGTCCAGGTGCAGTCGTCGTTCCGGAGGAGAAGGAATGAGACTGCGACTGCTCTGAGTCGATTGAAGGACCAGAGCATCACGACGCCAACTGTGGAATGAAGTCATTGCTCCAACAACTAGTATTATTATGAACACCACCGCCATATCCTTGGCATTAAACCGATCCATTACTCTCTGTTGCATAGTGCGCTGGCGCGGGGTACTCTTCGCTTGCGCGAGAGGCCTCGTCGCGATGGTTCTCCTGTGCAAAAACATGCGGGTTAATGGCGAGGGTCATGTGAGCCGGTAGATGCATTAAAGCAGCGTCCCGGCTCGCTCCCGCATGGCTCTAGTGCGCCACCTGTCACCCCATACGGGAAATGGAGATCATTTCTGGCTAGTTCTTGACATTGGGTGAGGATCGGTGGGGCTGGTGAGCCAGGTCCCTCCCAGTTTATGTGTTCCTCCTCCTGATCCACTGCGTCATTGGCTAGGTGATCCGCTACCTTGTTCGCATCTCTTTTAACATGTGAGGTGGTGAGGGTGAGATGCGGCTGTAGGTGGTGACTGAATTCGGTGAGTAGGTGATGCAGTCTCCAGCTTGGAGAGATTTTTTCAGGGTTGCTGCCATGGATGATTTTGGTTGCTAGCCTTATGATGATTTGTGAATCTCCTTCCAGTATTATCCTTTGATGACCCCTGTCGCTGGCCATTTGGATTCCTCGTAGGAGACCTGTGAGCTCGGCTACATTGTTGGTGGAATCGCCGATGAACCCTGCGGCCAAGCCAAGGATTTCCCCGTCTGAGTTCCTAAGCACAGCCCCATATCCTACTGGTCCAGGGTTGCCTTTGGAGGCGCCATCGAAGTTTACTTTGATGAAGTGTTCTGGGGGGGGAGTCCAAGTGTTTGGGCTGAGGGGTTGACCCGTGTGGCTTCTGGCTGATATATGATGGATCGGGAGGGGTTGCCAACTTTGAAGGATGAGCTGCTCCTCGGGGCTGCACTGCCAATCTTTCTCCGCCCAGAATTTGCTTCTGATTGTTTCTCGTATTTGTGCTCTGATTTTGTCCCAGTTGACTTCAGGGAGGGACGTTTGAGAGCGGAAGATACGTCGGTTCCGTTCTTTCCAAATTTTCCAAAGGGTGAATCCTGGCAACAGTTGCCATATAAGATTTAATATGGGGTTGCTGAAGGAGATGTTGTCCCAATTCTCGATTGTGCCATTGATGCTGCCTCTGTTTCGGTTGGATTTGCGCATGATCTGCGCTCCATAATCCCAGATCTGCTGGCTGTAGCAACATTCGTTGAAGAGGTGTTCTTTACTTTCCTCCTACCGAAGGCAGAGTACGCAAATGGAGGGGCCAATGAAGCCTCTTTTCCTTAGATTGTCCCAGGTTAGGGCTTTATTGTGCACTATTAGCCATAAAAAGGTGGAGATCTTGGGCCAGAAAGCAGAATTCCAGACTTTGATCCAGACGGGCTCCCTGATTGAATTTGGTTGGTTTGCGTACAACGCGTAGGCTTCCTTGATGGTGAACGTGCCGGCTATGGTGTACCCCCACCTCAGGATGTCCGGGCCCTCTTGATGGAGAATTTTCCTGCTGTTAGCTTGAGCTTGCCAGCCTTGCAAGTTGACGGATCGGGAATGCCAAGCTCATGGTGCGTGGTTTTCCATTTACGCCACCTCTGATGCAGTGTTTGTGGCATCCATAGCTCCTTGACGGTGGGAAGGGTGTTTTGGTGAAGGGCTTCTTTGAGGCCGGATAGCTCTTCTATGGTGCCTAATGGCTTGAGTTGTTGCCAAGAATCTTCCCAGAATAAAGCGCTTCCTCCATCTCTAAGTTCCCAAAAGGCGTGGTGTTGAACTAAGGTGCAATTTTGCCAGGCTGTGTTCCAAATATTAGAACCGTGTATATAGTTGTTGAGCTTGATTAGTTTGTCTGCTGGAGTGTGGGGTGCATACTTCCTTTTCCACATTTGTGCCCAGGCTGCCGCAGGGTTCTTTAGCCATCTCCACCAGATTTTGGCTCCCATTGCTTGGTTCAGCTTCCCCGGATCCCTGAGGCCTAGGCCACCTTGACTTTTTGGCATGCAGAGCTTATCCCAATTGACTAGTGCCCATTTTTTGTTGGAGTGATGGCCACTCCAGAGAAAGTTTCTCTGCAGAGTTCTGATTGCCCTGATGACTTTTTTGGGAGCTGCCAGAGCAGTGAAAAGATAAGTTGGCAAAGCTTGCAGAACCGATTTTAGGAGGACCAACCGAGAAGCCAGATTGAGAGGTCTGAAAGTCCAGTTTCGCAGCCTGTTTGAGATGGACAGGAGGAGGCTATCCCAAGAGATAGTGGAGGCCGCTGCTCCTGTGAGAGGAACACCAAGGTAGTTGGACGGAAGGGAGCTCCTGGGTATACCCAGAATTCTGGAGATATGCCGTTGGACAGGGGGCGGGGTGTTGAAAAAGAACAGTTTGGACTTGTCTAAGTTGAGCAGCATGCCAGAGGCCTCAGTGAAGTCAGAAAGGATAGAGTTGAGTTTTGAGGCCTCTTGGACAATAGGAGAGTTCAAAAGGAGGGTATCGTCAACAAATTGACTGTGAGAGGGTGCGGGTTGAAGGTTGTGCAAGGGTAGGCCTTTGAGGGAGCCATCAAGAACAAAAGCTTTGATGTAGCGGCCTAAACCTTCCGCCAGAAGTATGAACAGGAACGGGGAGAGGGGGTCCCCCTGCCGTATTCCCCTAGATGGCAAGAGAGGTTTTGAAGGGACGCCATTCACAAGGATGGAGAAGAATGTGGAGGAGGTGAGATTCATGATCCAGCTAACCCAGTTCTGATCAAAGCCGAAGGAGTCGAGGATAGCCTTGATGTAATGCCAACTGACCCGATCAAAATCTTTTGAAAGATCAAGTTTGATAAGCATACCTGGCGTTTTGGAGGTTTTGAGGGAGTGAATTACCTCGTTGGCTAGAATGACACTGTCCATGATCTGTCTTCCTTCCACATACCCTGACTGCTCCTTTGAGATGAGGAAAGGTAGAATGGTCTTGAGCCTGGTGGCGATGACCTTCGTTATAACTTTGTAGATGACGTTGCAAAGGGCTATGGGTCTGAATTGTTTGGGATTGGTCACCCTCTCCTCCTTAGGGATAAGGGTGAGGAAGGTGGCGTTGAGCGCTGAAAGTACCTGGCCAGAAGCTCTTGATTCTTCAACTACTTCCCAGACATCCTTTCGGATCAGATCCCAGTAGTGGTGAAAGAAATCCACTGTAAACCCATCCGAGCCTGGGGCTTTCCCGGCTGGCATGGCTTTTACGGCCTGGTCGACCTCCTCTTGGGTGATGGGCCGAGTTAGGGCTGCGTTTTGTTCTGGCGTGACTAAGGCTGGTATGTGTCTGGTGACCCTTCAGATTGCTTCCGTTCTGTCCCCCTGAGGTTCCGTAAGGAGGTCTTGGTAGTATCTGAGCAGCTCCTCCTCTATTTGGTAGTGCTCCCTGACTAAGTTTCCTTGGCCATCCTCGAGGTGAGTGATCCTGTTGATGTGCCTTCTGTGCATCATGGCTCTGTGGAAAAACTTTGTATTCTTTTCCCCTTCCCTGAGCCATTGAACTCGATATTTCTGCTTCTAGAGGATTTCCTCCTGTTTCCGTCGTTCCTCCAAATGTATCTGAAGTTGTTCTTCTTCCTTCGTTAGTTCCTCTGTTCGCTCTCCCGAGATGAAATTTTTTTGAATCTCCTCTAGTCTGCTTTCTGCTTCCTTTATGCTTTGCAGTATGTTGCCGAAGCTGTTTTTGTTCCAGTGCTTGAGCCGCTGCTTGAATTTCTTTAGTCGCTGCTGGAACCTGTACATGCATGTGCCGTGGTCTATTGCCGCTTGTTCCCACCAAGATCTGGCGAGTCTATTGAAGTCCGGGTGGGCGAGCCAAATTTTTTCAAAGCGGAAAGGTTTGTACCTGGGGGGCTCTCCTAGGTCCATTTGCAGAGCCACGGCCCAATGATCTGAGCCTGCTCTTGGAAGAATGAGGCTTTCCAAGTGAGAGCCTGAATCCATGATTTCCTCTGCTACAAGGAAGCGATCCAGTCTGCAGGCAATGTGCTGGGGGCCCGATCTGCGATTGGACCAAGTGAAAGTACCATTGCTAGTTTCAATATCTACTAATTTTAACTGGTCAATGAGAGCTTTAAACTTACCGCTGTCTTGGTCGAGTCTTTTGACTCCTCCAGTTTTTTCCTCCAGAGTCAGGATCATGTTGAAGTCGCCTCCAAGGATCCAGTTCGGGGTGGCCGCTAGGGTCCTGATCTGCTCGAGTCGCTGCAGGAATTTATCTTTGTCCTGGGCATTGTGTGGTCCATAGACATTTGTGATGGCCCCTTCTTGGTTCGTGCCCGTAACTGTAAAGTAAGCTGTTATGGTGCCCGCTGTTGTGAAGGGTTTTCTTATGCTCACGTTGGCTGGATTCCATAAAATAGTGAGGCCACCGGAGGCTCCCGTGGAATCAATTGTTATGGAGTTGCAGTCTCGCCATATGCGCTGAGGGATTGCTTCAACCTCTGCTCCTTTGCATTTGGTCTCCTGGAGCAGCAGTATATCGGGTTTCTCTGCCATTATGCTTTCTCGGAGGATCCGTTGTTTGGATCTTCCATTCAGGCCTCTGATGTTCCAGGTGATGATCTTCATCATTAAGAGGGGGGTGCTGTGTGGAGGTATCTCTCCGAAAGTTTGTGTATCTGCCCTGAGTTTATCATGAGGTTGCCGGCTTCCTTGATTAGCTGGTGTGCCGGTTTCCTTCCTCTTCTTTTGTTTTCACGAGGGATGTGTTTCGCACCCGAGTTCGAGTCCATTGCTATGCCTAGGCGTGCCGTAGATCCTGCAGAGGAGTTGAGAAAGACCTTGTGTACTTTGCGAAGCTGTTCTTCAGGGAGGGTTTGCAGGTCCTTTTGATTAAGAGCCTCCTCCAGCTTTTCGAGATCTATTCCGGCCAGATCCCGATCATCCAGCAGCATTGGGGTGTCTCCATCGCCTTCTCCTTTTTCTTCCATTGGTGTTTCCTCAATGCGCTGCTCAGGGTCTGGATTTGGATTTTGCATTGGCTGTTGCTGTGGAGCTTTGTGCGGGTTCTGGACCTCCTCTTCTTCTGGTAGTTTCTCCAAGATCTCGTAGGCATTCTTCGTGGCTAGGTTTTGCCTAACATTTGCAGCCTGCTTCTTTGGGGGGTTTCTTCTTCTTGATGTTACTGTAGTGAAACCGTCCTTTTGCAGGGTTTCATTTGGTTTTGCAGCTTGTTTGATGATGGGGCAGTCTCGATACAGGTGGCCATGTTCGTGACATCTTCTGCATCGGAATGGTATGTGCTCGTAGTCCAAGGTTTGTTGCCATTCCTCATCATGATATTCGAGGGTTACCATTCCCGGGAGTGCCTTGGATATATTCATGTACACACAGATTCTGGCATATGAGGTGTACTTCCTCTGTCTTGTGGCTTCAGAGGCTTTCACATATTGCCCCAGGGTGTTCCCAATGCCCATTAAAATCTCCTCCAGCCAGAACTCTTGCGGCAGGGAGTACAGGCGTATCCAGACAGGGGCCATGGTGAAGTCTTCTTTGTCTGGGCTGAATCTTTCAGTCCAGAAGCGGAGGAACAGTCCATCCGAGTTGAAGAAGTATGGCCCATTTTTAAAGATTCTGTCTTTGTCCTCCAGATTGTACAGGATGATTGTGAAGAAGCCTTTGGAGTTGAGTTGCAGCTCGTAATCCCCCTTGGGGTGCCACCAATACTTGATCCACTTGTGGAGGTCTCTTTCTGCCGGCCAGAGCCCCAGAAATTTGCCGATTAAGGCATGCTCTCTCATAAATTGCATGTGCTCTCCAACCCTAGTTGAACTGATGAGGTACCGGGGTGGTTTCTCCATTTGTGGAATACACTTGCTGGGCTCCCAGCTGCGTGGTGGCTTCGGCTGAGAGGTGCCGGCTTCGTTCTCTGTCTCTGTCTCCATTCGGTGACTCTGCTCCTTAGCGATCAACTATTCTCGTATCTTCGACGGCGGCTCAAAGGTGGGTCGCGCCGCTCTGGCTCCCGTTTTGTCATTAGCCGCTATATTGCGGTATGAGGGGGGTTCCCCCCCCATTGCATCCATACTCTTGCAACAATGGAGATCGTGTGATCTTCTACGACCTTGGCGGTGTGTTGCAGCAGAGGTCGGCGCCTGCAATCCGTAGTCTGCCCGTCGAGGAAGCTAGGGTTTTCCCAGAGCTCTAGTTCACGGGTTTTTTCGATTTATTCAATGTTCTTTTATATTGAATACTTCACTCAGATACAATTATCTAGGAAAATGTTTCATTCATGTTAAACTTTTGTGACTGATGGATTTTAGCTATTATGTTAATGATTGATTTATTTCATTACGAGGTTGATTGGACTATCAATTGGGTTGAAAGCATATAGGAAATTAAATTAGATGTGATGATTGTTATCATTAGTACATGCATGAGCTATGTATATGTTAGATGCGCATACATACCTTGCACATGTACACTAGTATTTTTATAATGTAGTAAATTAAGAATTTTGCTTGTTTGACATAGGTGTACAATATCTTACTATAATTATTTAGTTAATCAATTTAATAAATTTAATGATATTTATTAAGTTAATTTATTTGATTAGAGTTAACAATGTTGATTAAGTGAATTGATTAATTTAGTTATATTTTAATATTATTAAATGATTGAATTACACACACACACACATATGGAAGTGATATGTGTTAAGTGTAATTTATTAAAATTGGTATGAATTAATAAGTTTGGATAACTTGTCAGAAATATGTCATGGAGAGGTGGACTTTAAGGAGTTGAGCCTTTCCAGGAAAAAAGTCGTGGAAGGGGAAAATAAGTTTGGAAGTGATTTTGGTAAATCAGGGAGATGATGTTATGAAAACTGGGCACTGAGATTGCAAAATCGAGACATTGGATAATTTTGAATTGATTGAGATATGGACATATTGGGGCTTTGGGCACATAGGGATGGGAAACCACCTAATATTTTCCTGGATCTAGGGAGCCAACAAGGCTATTCCTAGCTAACTAGGAGGATAAAAATCCAAATCGGGTAGTTTGAAGAGCAAACAAGGAAAGGAGAACTCAAGGAGAAGCTACAAGAAGGGACTGGACTAAATCAAGTAGTGGTTGAGGTATTTTTCTTGTTTATGGTGAAATTGTTTAATTACATTGTATAATTGAAAAATTGTTGCAGGCTACCTAAATATATATTGCATTATTTTAATTGCATCATAAGAAAAAAAGATCAAATAAATTATTGTCTTGAAAATAGCAGAAACTGTCTTATATACAATAACCATGCATTTATTAGATAAAAGTTGTTATGTTAAAATAACATAAATTACATTAATGATGAACTCCGAAGCCCTGCAAGAAAGGGCCTCACAGAGAGTATTTTGTTTTGATGAAGATTTTATTCCTCGCAAAGAGGGAATGCTAGTTTTTGTCTTGTTTCTCTAAACGTGTTCTACATTTGTCTTCAATTAGCTTCAGAGTGATGTTTGGTAGCCCATACCTGTGGGATAGGGATGCTACCTTCTATAAGATAAAAAACAAATATTGTTTGGTCAAATGTGACAAGACATACTTTATCAAAGCACATAAAAGGGGAGAGAGAGAGAACAACTTCTCTAGCCATAAAACAAGGGTAGATAAGCAAGAAACAAACAACCTTCATCAATGATGGAGTGGTAGATATGGAAAAGAAAATGGAGGCCATGTGCTTCCATCTCCTAAACGGTCCATCTTTTTGGGACCAAAATCCTGCAAACGGGGAGGTGTGATCCAACTTAGATCCTTGCCAAATCTCTTGTAACTTTGTAATAAGCATGTAATAGTTTTTTACTTTATTTTTTTGGCAAAGTTTAAAAAATGTCCAAATTTTACTTGGAAGTGGAAACAAACCATTATGATGATTGGCCTTCCAATGCAGCCCATTAAAAATCAAGGTTGCGGTGAAGGACATCAATAAGGAGATGCAAGGAGAACTTGGGAAGCTTGAAGAAAAAAGATGAGAGATTGAAGAATGCAACCTACTTAAAGATCGAAGGACGAAGGAGTCAAGGATCATGTCCACAATGAGTGAAGGTGTCTCTAAGCCATGGCCATTTGCATTTTTCTTTTTGAGTAACAATGCATGAGATTTATGAGCATGCATAGTCACCCTTTGTAAGGATTTTCCATGCAATATAAATCTTTGTTGATTATACTTTGTGGTTGCCAATTGTTGTATTTCTAATGTTTGATTTTTTTTGGATATACTTGTGTATACTCCACTCAATAGAGATGAACAATAGCATGGTATTCACCATTAAATACTACTTAAAACACTAAATTAATAGCTACAACATTGTTAGCATTGTATGCTATGCTTAAACATAGGGATATTCACCACATAGCATCGCTTAGTTGTTAGATAGATGGTGTCTTATGCTAGGTGTTTTATTCCCCATGTTTCTGTTCACTAGAGTCATTGGGTGTAACTAACAACTCGATCGCCCTCTAGTTGGTCACTAGCATAGTGTCTCATGTTAGTATTGAACCTCTGCAGAGAATTGAACAATTTCCTTCAACCATTAACGTGTGTGTGTGTGTGTGTGTGTGTGTGTGTGTGTGTGTGTGTGTGTGTGTGTGTGTGTGTGTTATGTACAACACATGTCACTTGCCATCAAGCCTAATAGTGTGGCATTATCACCCTAGTGACACCAAGAAAATATATTAACATTTCACTTTCTTTTTTATTTCAGAATTGAGTTCTTCTGACATCATTCACCAAGGCACTCCTCCATACCCAAGCGCCTAAGCACTTAGTTACTTACATACAACCATGTGTTGATATGATTAATTAATTAGTTTGGTATATCTACACATGATTAAATAGTGTGGGGATGATATCAAAGGTGGAAAGTGTTCTATGAGCACAACAAAACAACAAAAGGATTGATATTGATTGTTGTAGATTGAAGTAGAGCATAATCAGAAATGGTTCTTTAATTTCTAGAATATGCATATGTATAGGTATATATTTCACTAGTATTGTGAACAAGGAGTTGTATGTGCGCCCAAATCTTGAACAGAAGCCTTGAGCCAAAATCTGAATAGAGGTGCCCATTCAAGCACAAATATCAAAATTTAATTCCGTAGAGGATTTGTGTTGAAAAAATATATAGGCCATAGACCCACTGTTTACGAATCATATGCTTGGTAGCTCTAGAGTTTACAATCTAGTGCTACAAACTGGAGGACCAATATGCAGTGTGTTAGTTTTTCAAGTTACTCCAAAAGTGTTTACACCATGTTTGGGGTGCTTCAAGAGACTTGGGGTACATGATGTATGTTTAGCCTCTGGATGGTCAAAGATGGATTGGTGCATGGGGGATGGTCCGTGATGGATTCACATTGTGAAGAAATCTTACTCTATGATTGATTGGCCTTAGTTAGGTGTTGGCTTGGTATTATTCTCTTAGGCATTGGATTTCTTTGACAGTTTGGTGGACTCCCTTCATGATGGCCACATGGAGAGTTCACTTGCGTACAAAACACCTTGTTTTGGAGGAATTTTTTGTATCCTAGAGGAGGGCAAGGCATCAAGCCCTAGATAGCATGATGTTGCTTTGACTCATGTTCGGAGGCTCAGAGTTGGTTGGAGGACACCTAGGCTATAATAGTGTTCTTGCAGGGGGAAACTGACCCAATGGAGTGCATTGCTTAGGCTGATTGATGGAATACGTGGAGGCTTGTGATAAAGGGATGTGGACATGCCTTGTGTAGCTATATCATCTTGGAGCCCTTATTGTGTACAAAATCACCTTGGAGCATGACACATGTACTTTAGAGTGGAGTGATTCATTTGTGTTAGCCTACAAGTGCTCATCAAAGGTTGCTTGTAAGGGATTAGGCCCACATTATAGTGTTGGACTCCCTTACCTCTCATATTTGTAGAGGAAGGAGAGAGTCCTTTTAATATCATTGCTACTCTTTTCTTTGTACTTAGCTTATTGGAGGAAGCCACTAGGGTTTTCTCATGAACCCTAGGAGGAGTTATGAATCTAGAGGACATGTATTTGTTGGAGTTTGATCCTTATGAGATACTCTAGGGTTTACTCTTATGAATAAGAGATTAGCAACGATCACTCTTCCCTTTCTCTCTCTCTCTCTTGGATTTTTTTAAGTACTTGGTCTATCTTGTCTTGGAGCATTAGGGTTTCTTTGATATTTTTAGGGTTACAATTTCTACCTTAAGAAATCAAGAAAATTAGGGTTTCACGATAAGAGCCTAGGGTATACTATTGGGTATGTGTTATATTCTTTGCACGACTAGTTGTAATGTTTGCTACGTTGTGTCGGGCGCGACGCTCCTGAGAATTTTTTTTGCCTCGGGAAACATGTCACATTTTTGCCTTGTTTTTCATGTCGCCTTGATTTTCATGTCCATTGTTGGGCAGTCTTTCGACACTTGGTTTTTTCCGATGGTTTTCTATTTCTGGTTAAGGAATTAGGTTTGTTGACTAATCCAAGTCATTGGGTTAGGGTTTTTGATGTTGATGGATCCTATATGTATATTGTATTGTAAACAATATATCACTATGAATGAATATAGAATATGTTGGTTTTCCTGGTTTGGGTTTCCAGGGGAAAAATATATGTGTAATGTGTGTATTTTCCATTGTATCTTTTACGTTCTTTTAGTGAAAATTTGTTTGCAGTAAAATATTGTACAAGGTTAAAATCTACATTTGGTATCAAAGTTTTGTTGGCTTCAGGGGGACATCTTTGTGGTCAAGGGTTTGGCTCAGGACTGAGATAAGCCTTGTTATAGTGGGAGATTTGTGGTATTGATTTATCAGGTGAAAAGAAATGGTGAACAGTTTGAAAATGGAGATCAAGAAGTTTAATGGGAAAAGTTTTGAGTTGTGGAAGCTAAAGATGGAAGATCTGTTGGTGGATAGAGATTAGTGGATCGCAGTGGATCCAGGTACTACACCTGCAAGAACTTCAACATATGACTAGAAAAAGTTGGATCGGAAGGCGAAGAGCAAAATCCGATTGTGTCTCTCAGATTCAATATTATTTAATGTGTCAAAGGAAGCTACAGCCAAAGATTTATGGGATAAGTTGGGGAAGTTGTATCAATCTAAGTCCCTAGTAAATAAACTATTCTTGATAAAGAAGTTGTATAACCTGAGGATGAGAGATGGAGACTCGGTGGTAGAGAATTTGAACGCCTTCAATACTATGGTAAGTCAGTTAGTATCTGTTGAGATTAAAATTGCATATGAAGATAAGTGTATCGATTTACTGTGCTCTTTACTAGACTCGTGGGATAGTCTGGTTGTGACCATAGGTAGTAATACAACTACCTTGAAGTTTGATGAAGTGGTCTCATCCTTGTTGTTGGAGGAGATGAGATGAAAGAACATGGAAGGACAAAGCATAGATGCATTATTTGCAAGAGGATGCTCCCAGGAAAGAAATAGATCTAAGTCCTCAAGTGGGAGATCTAAGTCTAAGGGTAGATCTAAATCTCCCAAAAAGTTTGTAAAGGTATGTTGGAGATGTGGAAAATAAGGGCACTACAAGAAGCAGTGTAGATCCAAAATTGAGAAAAAGAAGGGATCTGAAGAAGCTCCTTCTACAGAAGAAAGACCTCCAAGGAAGAAGGAGGGGGCGTGTGCTTGGCTTCTTCAAGCACACATGCAGATCATGAGGCATGGTCGGTTGACGCAGGTGCATACTTTCATATGACTCCCCACAGGGAGTGGTTGTTATGAACATAAATATACATATAAATAGATATTCATAACATAATATATAATTAATAAATAATAACTATTAATAACAAAAGGACATGTCTCAAATGACATGACTATTGGCTAAGGACACACATGCATGAGTATATAAATGAGCCCTCATTCTCAATTGTATATCATCTTATCTATTCATATTTTATATTTTATATCATCTTATCTTATCTATTCATATATATTTTATATTAGGTGACTTGAAATATATATATATATATATATTTTTTTTTTTTATTTTTTTTTTCTAAGAATATTATCAAAGTGTAACACCCTATTTCCCCCAGTCTGTAAAAATAACTATACTGGCCAAGTATTGTGGCAAACTCAGAAATGTGAATGTGTGATGTGAATGGACCTTGTGAAAAAGGTCGATGAATGTAAATAATATTATAAATATATATATTGCAGGACTGTTGAGAGGGGATGTGTTGAAAAAGAGACCACGATGGCTGGAGAAAGGTGGTGGAAGGCACCTGGAATTGTGGCGTTAACTTCCACTGAAACCATTACTGTATTTGGACTTCACTGGCTCGGAGAACCAAGAGCGGCTCGTTGGCCCCGAATTAAATGACTCGTTAGGATTGGTAGGTAAAGGGCTCCTCATGAGTAGTGAGGGATGGGGGTGAACCACCTATCTGTAGAGTCCTCAGACCTGACCATTGCGAGGAAGATCGTGCCACACACAACCTCGCCGAAAGGAGAAAAGGCAGGAAGAGTGGGCGATCAGGGGGAGACGCGAGGGAAAGAGGAAGAGGAACTCTAGAAAAACAAAGAGTGAGTGATAACAGAGAAGAAGGAGAGTAGCCTTCATTCTCGGTCACTGGCAAACAAAGACTCAGTCTTGCAGCATCGTGGTCTCAGCTCAGGGGTGGCTAGTGGTAAATCCATTTGGAGTCGTTGAGCCTACGGTTGGGTGGAAACGATCACCCCTCTCAGCAGTTGCAATCACATCTGGTGTTATTTCTGATAAGTGTTTTACATCTTGCATCTTGAAATGTATATTCTGACATTTATGATCATAGTCTGTGCAATTATAAATGGTTTCAGTATAAGACTGTCTGTGTGGTGTTTTGACCAGAAATGGTGGTTGCATGCTTATAATGGAAGGACTACGTATGGCTTATGTTTTATAAATCGCTATATATATGTATACTGATCTAATTTAGACTTCAAGTCTATTCTCGGGAAATCTATACCCTTATCCGTCTTAGGTAATACCCTGGATAGATCTCCCCATAGAGACACCCTTCTTGGAAAGCTTACCAAGAACCTGAAAAAGGATTTGAAGGCACAAGTCTTAGTAATCCTGCACGAAGAAGAAATGGTCCTCTTAAAATCCTGATATTTCAGCATTTCGACACCCGAGGTATCCAAGTGCGAGCCCTCTTGTACTCGCAAATCTCAAAACCCCGATTTGCGAAATCCTGAAATAGTTTTAAAGTGTGAATAAGTTTGAGAAAGACGGGATTTGATCATGACCATTGATCATCCTGAAAAGATCATAACGGTTGATCATGGGTAAAGGTCGCAACCGCCCATCGGACGGACACGTGGTTGTTGGTCGACATTTCGGCGTTTCGGCACCCGGGAAACCAAAGGGAAAGAACCCTTGTCTTCGCAAGTTGCGAAATCCCGGTACCCGAAACCCCGATGCACTCTGTGGTAGAAAGGAAGAGATCTAGACCATTAGTTTTCCACGTCCAGGGAGTAGTAGGAGAGTGCACAACACAGGACAGATCTGAACCGTCAAATCTTAGTCAGAAAACCTGACAGCCGTTGGATCTGTCAGGAGATGCATGAGGGTTAAGCCTTCGTGAACAGAGGCGAAAGTCCTGAAAGAGGAGTTGGTATCGAGATTTCAGACTTCGGGATTTCAGAGGTCTCAAGGACAAGAGATCGGGACACTCCATGGTGGAAGTCTCGAAATAGATCTGGACCATCCAATTAAGGGAGACACGTGTTGCGAGATCACCCATTTCGGGGATTCGGACATCGGGAAACAAAAGAGGAAGGTGAGCATTTTGACTTCGCACCTGGCAAAGTCCCGAAACGATCTAGACTGTCCATCCATGGAGGACACGTGGCAGAGATCGAGAGTCCATCGGTATTTCAGATACCGAGGATTCGAATTGACAGAGGATTTGTGTCACTGGGGGTCGTAAGTCGCAAAATTACGAAACGACGAGGACCGTCCATCTGAGGGAGGACACGTGGCAACAATCCAGGATTTCGGGGAAAATCCCGAAAGGAAGAGTCCATCGGGACATCGAAAATCGGGAATTCGGGAGTCATGTTGACAAGAGGTCGGGCTCTCGTATTGATAAGTCCCGAAGGGAATAAGACTGCAGTCTTATGAGAAGTGGTCATATTGGCCAAGGCATAGCCCAGGGGGCTAATTGCTGATCGAAGCCTTTTCGACATCTCGACATTTCGGGGTTTGAAGAGTCGAAATACTTGACTCTCTTGCATTTCGAACTCCCCATTTCCGAAATCTCGATACGGCCAGGACCGTCAGATCGGGGGAGGCTTATAGTTGTTGATCTCCTTTTGGAGGGGAACTTCGGAGATTATGGAGTTTCAGAGATTCGAAAGGGAGAGGAAGAGACATCGCATCGCAATTCCCCGAATCGCGAAAAGCCGGTAAGTGCTTTGTCAATTTAGTGCGTGGTCATGGAACAGGGTCACATGGACAAGACCCAAGCAGGGATCTTGTCACTCGCTAGCCCTTTCGGGGTTCGACATTTCGGCATTTCAGGGTTTGCAGAGTCGAAAGAATCGACACACTTATATCGCTGAGTCACGAAATGCGAAAAGGTGCCTAGTTGTTTGGCCGGTGGTCATAACCAACGATCACATGGAGGTGGAAAAGGGAAGAGCTAGACTACGCTAAGCCCCCGTAGGACTTCGGGGATTCTATCCCTCGAGAAAAGGAAAAACAAATTATTATGTCGTAGTGGGTGTGTTACAAATTGGTATCAGAGCATGGTTACAACACTTGGCCTGCTTGGGCTCATGAACGAGTTGCGCGGAAGCTCCGTTCGAAACACTCCTAAAAGGAGTGACCCCCTGTCTTAACCTTCCTAATCAAAAGACGAAGTTAAGAATGAAAAATCCCTATTGTGTGTGTGTACATGTGAAAATATGAATTATGTACTGATTATAAATAAATATAAATATTGACTAACAACCAACGTTTTTCCTTTTACACACAAGTGGAAGATCAACCGCGGGAAATTATCAACGCATAGTATGGTGACTCACCATGAAGTGGGAGAGGGCTCCCACAATAGAGACGAAGAGTCCGATGAAAGGAGGGTAGTAGGGACCTCTCCAGATCTAGCCGAGACTGTGAGGAGTCTCATGGTCAAATTACAAAGTTGCAAGGCTGACAATGAAAGGATGATGAAAGAACAAGAAAAACAAACAGAAATTAACGCAGTTTTACTGCAAAGTTTATCTGATCTACAAAGATAAATGCAGCATGAACTTGAAACTTAGAAACATGGTCATATCAGTGGCCACACTGAGAGGAGCACCTTGAAAAAGGTCCACCCCAGAGGTAAAGGACAAGCGTCGGATGATTCCTCTGAGAAGGAAGTGGGTGATTTGGAGGGCTCTTCTAGCAGCAGAACCGGTTCCTATTCTCGAAGGAAACAGAAGAAGCAAAAGTATTCCAAAGGTCATAAATTCGAAGAATTCAAAAAATCCAAACCACCCTCCTTCGACGGTGAAATAAAGAAGGGAGAGTAAGCAGAGGCCTGGCTGCTTGGACTAAAGAATTATTTCAGAGTCCATGACTTTTCAGAAAATATGAAGGCTCGAGTGGCCACCTTCAACTTGAACGGAAAGGCTTCCATTTGGTGGGAAGACCTTAAGAATGTGAAAGGGGTTCGCGAAAAGGACCTATCTTGGGAACTATTTGAGAAATACTTCCGGAAGAAGTATCTGTCGGAAAAATATTTCGACGAAAAGACTAAAGATTTTTATGAACTCAAACTGGGACAACTCACTATAGAAGAATATGTCAACAAATTCCTCGATTTGTTGAGGTATGTACCCTATATCAAGGTGGAAAAGGCAAAGGTGCAATGCTTCATCAGTGGACTACCTAAGGACTATCGAAATAGAATTGAATTTGATGAGCCAAAGACTCTAGAAGGCACTATTCGAAAGGCAACCTATTGTCATGAACAGTTTGGGCATCGAGCAGAACCTCGCGAAGGATGGAAACAGAAGAATAATTCAAGGTTTCAGAAAAAGGGGATTAAATCCCCAGGATTTAAGAACTATGAGAAGAACCCAAGAATGAGCTTCCCAGCCTAAAGTATGCACCAACAGAATTTTCCCTCCTTGAGTGGAAATAAAACTTCTGGACCCATATAAGTGAAGACTGATAACCCAAAGAGAGAACCTTTGAAATGTTGGGGCTGCAGGGAAGAACATCTATTGAGAGACTGTCCACACTGACAACAGAATAGTCGGAGGATTTATAACATCCAGGAAGCTACTACTGTCAATGATGTGGCTAGGAGTGTGCCACAAATCTATGCGGCCTTGGATAATAACCAAGCTGACCACCAAGCTTCAGTAGTGGAAATAGAAGGTATGATTTCTAACCATCTAGTGTCAATTTTGATTGACCCTGGTTAAAATTTGAGTTATATAGCCCCTAAAGTTGTTGATAAGTGTAAACTACATCCACAAAAACATACCAAGCCATGGTTGGTACAATTAGCCATTGGCATCAAAAGAAGGGTAGCAGAGGTTATACTAGCCTGCCAATTAATGTTGGGTAGAGTCCCCACCCAAGCAACCCTTAACTTATTACCCCTGGGATTGTATGATTTGTTGATTGGTATGGACTGGCTAGCCACCCATAAATCCATATTGGACTGTTACCATAAAACCTTAGAATGTGTACGTAAAGAAGGGAAAAAGATAACCCTTCAAGGGATCCGAAAACCTGTCTCGGTGAGACAAATATCAGCTCTGCAAATGAGAAAGTATTGCCGAAAGGGATGTCCCCTATATGCAATACAGGTGTTGAAAACAATCGAAGGTGACAAACCAAGCCCTGACGATCACCCTATCCTGAGAGAATACAAAGATGTGTTTTCGGAAGAGGTACCGTGTGTTGATTAAGGTTGGTTGTCATCGATGTCAACCCTTGAAGAAAGACCCATAGCACAAAGGTTTGGGTAATGGACCCAATAGTGTTTGATGTAAATATGACTCATTATTGTTTTTTCATGGTTGATAAGAAGTAAATATGGAT